>SRMA01024099.1:0-186896 GCA_007224835.1 Danionella cerebrum | reverse complement strand
CTTGAGTTGTACTAAAAACTGATAAGGGTTATATTAACTTTTGCAACATAATCTGTAATATGACATGCTTAGCAAAAGTATTTAAACAAAAGCAGATCCACTAATTTCATTTCAGTGTACTTAAATAGAACAACTAAAGTGACCTAAAAGAATCCACCACAGTCTTGAGTTCCAAGACTAATGACATTGCTTTGTCTTAGAAAGATGAAAGTCACAACGGGTGGGATGCCACAACCTTGCTGCATTTGTCTCGCTTTTCCTCATGCTCTTATCACAGTCCCAGGTGTGTGTTCTGCGCCCGCACTTACTGGGGCTTAATCCAGTCATCAGTGTCAAGACTGCTGGGCACTGCTTCCCCTCTAAACGTCAAATCCCCCTCTCTAATGCTCTTACTGTATAATGAAAACTCCAATCCCACTCAAAGAGCATTAATTAAAAACAAACTCTCATGGAGGCTCTCATGGAAAACCAGCATCTGCGAAAACCAGCACAATGGGCTTGCATTAGCACAAAGCTTTTAATTTGGTGCCAGGCTTCTGCATGAGCGAACAGATAAACTGTGATTTACCACATTACAGTTTTTTACAGTCTTTCATTCATAGATTTACACCAGTCTTTTCAGTTTTGGGGATTCAGTATTTAAATGTTTCAAGTTATAATCTGCAATTTACTAGTAATGTCCAACTTTGTTGCTTCATAAATCATTAAATTGGGAATTTAAAAATACAGACTTTGCTTCTTATTATTATTTATTTATTTATCCTTTTTTTTTTTAATTTTGCTTCAGTTGGAAGACTCGTCAAATGCGGTGCTTTAAGGGTGATATCTCATAATTGTTTGTATTAATTATTTATCCAAATGCACAAAAGTTGAATGCTTTACAACACAAAAATAATGCTTTATTTTGTTTAAGTCTTTGTGATGATATTTTTTGGATAGTATCGGTTCTGGAGATGTTTTGCATAAAAATGCATTAAATTAAATGCAGTCATTAACTTACTTTACAAAACTAAATCTCACAGTAACCCTTAAAAGTTCATGCAACGAACCAGTGCGTGTGCCAATCATACCGTCTGTTTTGAGTTCAGTAGGTATGATGCGACCCACCTGTTGTTTAATTTTTAATTTCAATTATGATGTGTAGGTTTCAAAAAGGTTATTCACTTTTATATTTTGTTTTTGAAACAAATATTACAAGAGTGTTGACACGTAAAATGGCGACTGGTCTTTCAGTTTCTTATACAGACCCCAAATCGGTGCCACCAGTGCCAATTATCGGTGAAAAGAAAGGATAACTCTTGGAAGTAATAACACCTGTACTTGCATTTTTCAAAATTGCACAAAACAAAGCACAATGGAACAAAAAAGTGAACTTTTGATATTGTTTTGACCTGTCGTTTTTTTAGGGGAATAAAGAATTACTACTTGGAATTGTAGTTTTGGTATCATTTCAGGCTTGTTGTTCAGTATTCTGTATTGTAATGAAAAAAATATTTATGATAAAAAAACACGATTTCCAGCATTGTCACAAAAAAAACTGTTTTAAAAATAGCTTATCAGAGCAAATTTTAAAGAAGTAAAAACAATCAAAACGGCCCGATTGCTTTCTGAAGCAAAAAACAGCTGAAAAGCGAACATAAAACCTGTCTTCCAATAATTCAACAGCATTTCACCTTTCAGCCTTCAAAAACCAGTACTGTTTGTCCAACTCCATGTTTGGTGTTTTTATCTATTTGGTCATATATATATATGAAGCATTTACCATATATTGTGAAAGCCTTTTGTTCAAACACATAATATACACGTTTTTATAAGTTTTTATTGTGATGTATTTGAAAGAAATGATGTATATAAAGCTTTCCTTTACAAAAAAAAACAGTGCAGTGCACAATTAGGCTGCTGTCCAAGATAGCCCACAGGGTGAATATATGGTTTTTATTGAGGCATTCAGGAAGCATGGTGGTCTTATTTCCAAGCCTTTAAGCTCCAGGCTGGTGCTGCAGCCGTATGCCATTTATATCTGCCTCCAAGTCTTTTTCAGCATCAGGCTGATCTGAGACGCTTTGCATTTTTGAGAAATTCTGGACTCACGGCCAGCATGAGAAACAACTTTAATCTCAAATGCAAAGCAGCTCCATTAATCTTGTTTAAATTTATGCTCAGAAAGCTAACTTCAGAAGCAATCCCTTCCTTTTACTGTGTGGAAAATGTTACACTTCGCTGGAGTTATTTTGTGGCTGCATTCATGCTCTGGTAAAAGATCTGTGTTTATCTTACCAAGACAGCTAAAAAACTTTCAATGACAACCTGTGCTTTCGTTAATAACTAGCATGTGTGTAAAGGAGATAGCCCTGTGTATATTTCATGGAGTAAAAAAGAGCTGTATATTCATAACACTCTTTAAATTAGCCATATAAACGCCTTAAAAGTGCCGAATGGCCACTTTAGGTACACAAAAGCATCTTTTTTTCACCTTTTTAAGCATCTGACAAGCATTTTACAAGTTCAGTGCTGCTGTTGTAACTTTTAAACAGCTTTAATCTTCCACGTCCAAAAGAGCTGAACTGCATTTGGTGAAAAAGAAAAGCAAGCATCTTTTCACTGGCTTTTACTTGAAATAAAAATCCAGTTAGCCATAACAGAAAGTTCAATGGTGCTGAAGCAACTCTATTAAGAAGGCACCTCAGAAAATGAAGAACCAAAGGTCAATACATCTGGTAATTAAAGATTCTAAAACAATAGGGTAATTCAGGTCACTTTTTGCCATGGGCGCGGATTGATTAGCCTTTTCCCTCTTTCCTCAACATTTTTTTCTCCGTGCACAACAAACACTCATCTAACAAGTCCAGTTTTGTGCTTGAGCTTAATAAAAAAAGTTGAGCAATCAGTATAGAGAAACCATGAAAGCATGGGCATGAGTGAATAACAATAAAAATGACATTATGAATGAGGACAAATCATCAGCGAAAAAATCATGTTGGAGAGAAAATAACACATTTGATATAAGCATGTCATGTGAAGCAAATAATAGCAAAAAAAGCATGTTTTTGTTCTTTTTGCCCTGAAAGATGAAAGATAGAGATTCTGAAGGACAGTCTAGTGTCTGTGACTAACACTACCTGGGCAGGGGGCAGTGTTATTGCACACCCTGGATTCTCTTAAAGGGCCGCTGCAGTGTGATCCGTAAGGTGAGACACATGTTCTTGTTCGCACCTGCGACCCTTGACCGCATGTGACTGAGCAAGAGCTCCACTGGGACCACTCCTCAGCACCAGGGTCACCTGTAGGAGAAGGGTGACACCAGTTAAAAGCAGTATATGGTGATGTGACACCCTGAGAGGGTGGAGCCAGTAGGAGCAGGAGGGGCCTCACTAAGTAACACACTAAGAAGCCACAGTAAATCTTATGGCCTCCAATTGAAATGGGACAAGCTCAGAAGAGCATGTTTTTATTTTTCTGCTTGGCTTTGTGCGTGCGTATAATATGATCCTGCATGAATACATATGCAACAACTCTTTATTACAATTAGTGACAATTATTGCCCATGTATTAGCATTTAAATTCATGTAACAAGTATTTTATTTAACTTAAAGTTCACAGTTATTAATTGGCTATCATTAAAAGCTAGAACGGCTTCATTTTTGCCAATTAATATTCACTGTTTAAACAAAATAGCTCTGAATGTGATCAAATTGAACAAAATGAAATTATTTTTTTCATTATATCTAAGATACTGTTTTTATTTATCATTTATTAACTTTTTAAATTTTTGACAGTTTGGATTTTTTTTTTAAGTCTGAAGGAATTTAAAATTTTACAAACGTTATAATATTTTTTTGCATGCTCTTTTGTTTGCCTATGTGCAATGGATAAAATAAACGACTGATCAAGAACAAATAATCATTATATTTCAAACAGGTTAAACCTTTTTGAAAAAAAAGTTTTGAAAATATTTTAACTGAATATCTATTTAAGTTAAAATATGATAACTAACCTGCTACAAATATAAAATGTGTTCATTTAATTGACATACTCAATGCAGGATCTTGTACAATTTACTATGTGGCCCGATGTGATGATTTTTAACTATCTTAACATCCTAAAGGTTCTTTGGTTTAGCTTCACGTTTGTGTTAAAATCATTCATGCAACCAAATAGATGAAGTAAACTGAAAATCAAAGGCAAACAAAACTAATAGATGAAATATATCAGATATGATCAAGTATGTAGAAAGCATGCAACATGGCTTTTCAAAGTTAAAGAATGAGCTTTGATGAGAGTTAGTTCATTTTCGACTAGCTACGGTTGCGCTTTTCCAACAGGCTCTAGGCTATCAGTCTAGACTCTCTCTCTTTTAGATCTTCTGGACTTAGAGTAAAGTTCATTTTCTCTTTGAAGCTAAATCAATTTTATTTGGAGATTGTTCTGAAAGAGTAGTTAAATTCCCCCAAGCACGTTCAACAGATCACATTATTTTCATTAGTGTTGCTACATTTAGGATTCAATTAATGAAGGATCTTTCAACGAAGAATCCGAACGGTCGAAGACTCAATATTACTCAGCTGGATTATTGTGATTATATACTATCATTGTTTGCTGGGATTAAATGGTAAATAATGTTCATGTAAGCTACTGTCTTGCAAAAACACAAAAGGTTTGTTTTGCGTGTTCCCTCTGGATCCGTTGTAATTCCCAACGAGCAATTGCATGGTGAAACCAAACATGTTGGTTTTGACAAAACTAAACATTTTGATTGTAGGGTAAAAATTTGGATTTTTCTTTTTTTTCCCCCTCTTTTATTGTCAAAATTAGATTTAAACAGTGGATCAGCTGGATGAAGGGATACAAAAACACAGACAAAAATGTAAAATGCAGAATGAAACAGCTTTTCATTTAGTAATGCAAACAAATCAACAGCCACATTGATCAGAATGGGGACAAGGCTGCTAAGGTTAAGTGCTCACAATGAACTGCAACATGATACACAAAAATGTCACAAATATACAAAAAGTGCAAACTTAAAATAAAATGCCTGCTTAATGTCCCTCCCCTGGAAAGATTAAAGATTACATGATAAAAAAAAAACAGAAGCAAAGTGTTTATGGCACTCTAAGAGATAAAACGTCCGAGTTATTTAGTGTCTACAACCATTGTATTCACTTCAAAAAGTAGCTATTAAGTAACTCCAAGTGAATTCTCATATCTGTCTTTTGGTTATTGTTTTAGGGTTTTAAATATTTATGAAATATAAAATAAAGATTAAAAGTAAACTAGCAGAAAATCCTAATACATAATTTTATTTTCCAACACCATATTTAAGTGGAAAAAGGGACAAAAAATGGATATGATAAATAAACATTGTCACTTAAAGGGTGCAGAACAGAAGATAGCATGCAAAGTGACTTGTGATGAAAATTAAGTTTAGTTTACATAGGAAAGGAAAGAAGCATAACTATTGTATTACCAGTTTGTGCCATAAATTTAGCAGATTCATCTCGCTCCTGTTGGCCCTTTGTGTCATGTACTGATCTTGGCCGCTGACTTTTTACAGTATGTTCTCCGATCATTCCATATTCTAGGGACAGAATAAAGGTTCATGAAAACTAGGCTTTAATACAATATCTTGAGAAAGAGAGACAGAAAGGGAAAAAGAGCTTAGCACAATTCTAGAAACGCATGGATCGCAGCTTTGAAACAAAAGGAAAGTATCATCACACATGGACAGCCTTAACTCATCATTCTTGTGTTTTGGCTTTAGCCTTTCAAGGAGAAGAAAGAGCAGTGCACACAACTTTATCAGTGATAAGCAGGGAGTATTAATTGAGCTTAGAAGCACAGCTATGACACATAGAAACATGCAAAATCAACGTTTTTTTTTAATAAGATACTGAATCCATCTCCATTTCCACCCCATCCTAAAACACAACAAAAATAATTGGATAAAAAGAAAAACAAAAAAGCCTTTGGAAAGCCACAGAGGAAAGGAAAGAGGGTGGCGAGGGAAAGGAGTGTGTCATGGGCATGCTAGATTGATCCACAGTGTCTGATTAACATCCAACTGTTGGGATAATTAGTAAGCTATAACCAGAATTATGTGCTGTTCACAGTATCTGTACATCTCATTTCATATTAATTGCTCTCTCCAGCAATGTTGCCGATTTGCCTTTGTTCTTATTGTAGCCGATGATTAATTAAATGCTCTACAAATTATAGCTTGTTACAAACAAATAGTGTCCCAATGTTTCATTTGAATGAGTCTGAAACCAATCAAAAGCATTGAGACAACTACCCTTCCATTGCAACTTGGGAATTACTTGAATCATATTGATGGAATTACAAATTTCGGCTCCTTTTTAAAGGGGAACCTTTGAAGGTATAAACCCTTAGAATGTACAAAAAAAGGATTAAATTTTGACATTTTTTGCAAAAAAAACAGAACAAACTACATTTTATGTGTTTAATAGCAAGGAAATCTAATGTGTTAATATAAAAAGCATAAATTCCTAAAATGAGCAAAGAGAGGGTCAACACAATATGAAAATTGTATAAAAAAAAACCCTCTGAAACCATAAACACTGTTCCAAGCACTTTTTGGGCTAGACTTCAGAAAAACACAAGCCATCTCTCAGGTCTTGTACTTTCAAAGGTTATCCCTTCTTTGCACTAATGGCACCGATTTGGGGTCTGTAAAATGAAACTGAAAGACGATTGTGCATTTTCTCAATTTTATTTTAAATTACCTTGCAAATTATGTGGCAAAACTGTTGTTATACTGATTTGAAAAACTAAAATGTCAAAGTGAATAACCTTTTTGTAACCTACACATTATATTTGGAATCAAAATTAAACAATAGCTGGTCATGTCATTCCTTCTTAATTCAAAACTTCTAAGGATTGAACATCACATAGGAACAGTATTTAATCCATTCAAAATCCCTGGTTTTGTCTCTTCTTAGAAAAATGTGCCTAAATTAAAATGATTAATTAAATACATTTTAAATGTAAAAATTTCTTCACTTCCAACTGAAAACAGTAAAAATGTATTGTTATATGACCAAACTACATCATCCACAAACAAATTCTATTTTATGTGAGGAGATTTGTAGGAGTTTTAAGATTTTATTTATAGCTTACAATTTTTTTTTCATGTTCTAATGACCTAACGTTTGAGGAAAACATCACAAAACAATGGATAGTGTTTATTTGAAATGTAAGAGTCTAGTCTTACTTAATGACAACCAAATGCTAGTTAATATTATCACTGGATGATTCAGCATTAATGCAACAGCGGAACACTAAAAATTGAGGTAAAAAGACAATGTATTTTGGAGTTATACATTTATTACATATATGTATTACATGTATGTAATTAATTATACATATTGTTCCATTTTTGACCCAAATATGACCTTCAGCTTTTCCTAAACAAACTAAACTAAACAAACAAACAAAAAAAAAAAACACTCAAAGCACTGTCTACTCCGTGCCCACAGAACAAAATGAATGAAAAACAACAATGTCACTGTAGAACGCAAGTAAGTAAAACTGTGTTAATGTGGGTGGCAAGGTGCTGTCCGCAAGCAACGCATTTGCATTTCTCTGACTCTGTGCCTACAAGTGGAGATATGTGCATGAGAAAATAAGGATGCATCCATATTTTCCGGAAATGTGAAAACATATTTTCTAGTCCAGAAGAAGTCAGTCTCAGATCATCAAAAAACGATCAGTTGTGATTTAGGCAAAAGGGTGTTTGAGAAAATAGATCCCCTGGGAAAAATGTCTGCATTCATATCACTAGTGAAAACTCTGTAGTTAAGAAAACTAGCCAAAAGCAAAAGAAATTCTGCTGCACAGCTCTAGAATAAAGAAGTATAGATCTCATCTAGTATTTATTCTAACTCGTCTGAATTTTCTATTTCTTTCTAAGAAGATAAAACCTTGAAAAACATAGACACAAGAGAAAAAAATGCTCTTTCAACACCAACAACTACCAATTCTAAAATCCCAGTTAAAACCATATGGAAATATCCACCTGCTTTAATGGTCACACTTTTATCCTGTATTGTTGGCTTTGTGGTTCTTCCTTTTTTCAGTCAGTACTGGCAAGGGATTCCATACTTGCGTATACTAGTTATTTCAGCAGATTTGAAAAAAAATATCTTTTGGGAGACAAAGTATTTACTTTGGTCTCGGAGAGACACATCTGTGTTGTCAAAGAAAGAGATTCCCATTAGAGACAGTAAACTATATCAGGAAACAATGATTAAGTCTCAACTGTTCAATGGAAGAATCACAAACTCTCTACAGACCTAATGAATCCTTTGGCATGATTTCTACAATAGCATATTACCATGACAACAGTGAGTCAGAAAGCGAGGGAGTGGAAATTAAAAAGTTAAAATCGAAAATAAGGATTCATTAGCTTACAATTCACAGCATTTCCCTTTTATGAGCAGTTAAGTCAGAGAAATGTCAAGGTAATGATGCCAATATAGACACTCATGTAAAGTAAAATGCCACTCACTCTTTTTTTGGGGGATTTGTATTATTTTAACAGAGCAGCATTATTTTCATACACTTTAGTCACAAGTATAATAAATAAAGCTTTGTGGAGCAGTAGGATAGGTCTGCCTCCATAATTGTGCATTACATTAGACCGTTCCAATTAAACGTCAAGCTTTAAAATGCAAGTGTTCCAGCCATCTATCTTGTATTCTCTTTATGATTTTACCAATAATTACATTACAAATATTTAGTGAAAACAATGTTTACTAGGGTTGAGAGCCCCTTATTGACTCGTTGCAATGACTGAATCTTTTTAATGCAATTAAAGAAACTATTATTGAGATGACTAAAATGTCGATCCAATCTTTTTCAAACACTTTATGTAGTTTCCAGTTCAAATCTGTATGAAAAGCAAGGCTTCATTTTCCTGATAATGAGCATAGCACTCATTATTGGCACTGCACAGATAAGGATCTCATTAAACATGTCAAAAACATCCGCAAAAAGGTAGCAGTGAAAACCACGAAACAAAAGATGCTTCGTTTGAGGTGTGAGAAGCGTGAAATATAGCTTTCTAGTAATCTGACCCCACATGAGCTCTTTGCTAGGAGACTGTCCATCTGTTGGCACATCTGAATGGAACATAACTGCTCAGTGCAAATACTGCATGAGAGTGTTTCTTCCACAATAAGCACCTTTTGACCCTGAGGATATGTCTAATACAAGACATCTTTTCACCTTTTTTTTTGTATGCCACAAAGGACAGATTTGTAGCAAAGGAGTTATTTATTAGTAAAAAAGGCAAAAGCCTTATTTGAATTCAAATAGTGTTACATTTAACTTTAACTGTCAATTGCTGAGTACCAAATCCTTAAAGGTTCGGAATGCAAAATAATTGCTTGGACATCTATGGACCCGGCCGAACATGTAAACAGACATGGTAGCCAATCAACATTAAGGAACATTTTTTTTGGTTGATGTGTGTGTGAAACAGCATGGGGGCTCAATAACGGACAACAAATTGGAACAAAAAAGCGTGTGTTAAAGCACAAAGTCATCTTAGGATTAGCTTTCATCACTGAGAATCAAGGACTCGAGAACAGGTACATGCTTCCTTTTACAAGTAAACTCTTGTTTTTCACTTCATCACTGAAAAAGCGCCTTTTTTCCATAGACGTATGTGTAAGGCGGGGCTATCATTGTGAAGAGTTTGATTTCCTGATTTCAAACATCAACATTAACTCCCAAAGATTGCAAACCACACTTTCAACAAAACAATAAATATGGGAGTCAAGGGTGGAGGCTTCTATTTCATTCATTCAATTTCCAACCCACTTTTTCCCTTTGCGGTCACAGGGGTCTGCCGGTGCCTATCTCCAGCACACATTGGCGGGAGTAAACCCTGGACAGGTCGCCAGTCCTGTCAACATTCACTCACACATTCACACCTAAGGGTAATTTAGATTCTTCAATTAACGTAACCGCATGTTTTTGGGATTGTGGGGGAAACCAGAGTACCCGGAGGAAACCCACGCAAGCATGAGGAGAACATGCAAACTCCTTCCAGTAAGGTCACCGGCGAGCTTAGAACCGACAAACCCTCTAACTCGAAGGCCACAGGGCTACCCGCTGCACCATCTGATTATTTCAGTCATATCTTTTTTTCAAAAGCATACTTTAAAACTCAACCATTTTAAAGTAGCAGAAATGTTTTAGTACCAAATAAAGGCAATGAGTTGACAAAGCTATAAAGATATTTAAAAAAACTAACAGTAGGGCACCCTTAACTTGGTGATAAATTCATTGTCTATTCGTTTAATTTGGACCGGTTTGCAAAAACCTTTTTGCTGCTTCTGTCTTCATGTAGTAAAGCATGAAGAAAGATCCTTTGAGTTGTTGCAGATGCAGAGAAAAGACGAAGAAACGGCTCAGACTTGATTTATGGTTTGAGAAATCTCAGCCGCATCTCCCAATGTCCTTTGTTCCTTCTGAGGTTCCGTACGGGTGCCATCAGAACAAAGCCGAGGGCCCATAGCAGCCAGTCTGATCAAACACCAAGCCGTGGCCCAATTTTTCAGATTCTTCAGCTAAGAATTTCTAGAAGTAACAACCCAAGATAGATGACGTCCAAGGTATCTGTTTTACAGCCCAAGCAGACAGCTAACACAGAGCTGGCTTTCCACCCACGCCAGATGGGAATGGATAGCCATGCTCTTTACTCTGACAATGACTTGAAAAATAGAAGACACGCTGTCTAAAGGGATTCACAACGCTCGACACAGACTCAAGCACGCATGCTTTCTGTGTCATGTCTAAAGTGCTGCTTGCTGTAATTACAATTTGGCTCCCAGTTACAAAAAAAAGACAAACGAAAAAAAAATAATAATAACGATGCAGTACAACATCTAAAACATCTCTTTAGTCAATTAATGGATCTATCTAGATTTTTATCTGTCAAGGTGAATTATTTATGTGTCTACCTTGGTAAATATTTCTTTTTAACCTTGAACTGTAGAAGAAAATCAATGTCAGTTAAGTGAAGGTAACTTTTAACAGGACCCATTTGAGGAACCTGATCTGTCCAAATGCTTCAGTGAAAAAAAGAGAGCAGCAAACCAGAAGGAGAAAATAAAACATGAAAAAGATAAATGCACAAAAGGCCTGCTATCCATTGCCAGTGTCATACATGAAGGAGAAACATACATATTCAAAGCACAAAAAGCCTTTTAAATTATGATGATGTTGAAATCCTGCATAAAATGAAGGAAGTGATGAATGTTCACAGAAGATAATGATCCAGAAAGAGAGAGAGAGAGAGAGAGAGAGAGAGAGAGAGAAGGAGAGGATAGTCTGATTCAAAAGGTTGCTTCTGCCTCTGTAATCTTGCAAAACACACTGAGGCTCTTGCTATTGAGAATAGACTGTGTAAGTGCTCTGGTTTGCTTTACAGCAGTCCAGAGGCTTAACCAGCCTCTTGTGAGATTCTCTGAAGTCCATTATTCTATGAAATATTTACTGACATATGGTTACAGCTACAAATGTGACATGGATGCATGACTTGTTCTTGTACTCACACAAATTTATGCATAATGCCTTTGACAGCAATGCAACTGAATTTAATCTTAGTCTCTGTAGCTGGATTGACGTGCTTTGATTAATATTTTATTTCACAAGTGATGTGCTGATGAGAATAAAGCCAAATTATTGATTAAATCCATTATAAAACTGTAAAGTATTATTTGGACTTTTGTGGGGGAGAAACAAGAAAAACTCCATGATAAAAAAAAACTGAAAGAAAAAATGATATTACTGGCAGCAATGAGATGTACTCAGCAATGTATTTTGTATGTTCACTATCTCAACAATTTTATAGTGAAATGAGTAAAAAAAAAAGTAAATTGAGAGTAATCAGTGTTTTCTGACCACCAAATAAAAAAAAAATGAGTGATATTAATCGTAGTCTTCATAGTCTTTAAAACAAGACAAGATCAGAACAAACCAGAAACAAAACAAAACCACATCGTACCAGACTCAAAACCAGACCAGAAACAAAACAAAACCACACCAGATCAGACCAGGAACAAAACAAAATCCAATACTTTGATTTCTACCCCCAAGCCCTATCCTGTGGCCCAATTTTGTGTGATCACATGAATTCAAGGGGTGTCCTAAATCCATCCCAAACCATATTCACGAAGTAAGTAAACTGTTCAAGCAATAAAAACTATAGCTTTATGTATGTTTTCATGTCACATATCACATATCACAACACAAGATTAATGCACCATTATTTAGATGAATACCATTAAAGATAGACAACAGATTCACATAAAGCACATCAAATTTTCATTTCATTATGTTTAAATAAAACAAAAAATACCACAAATGATGCATTTACTGATTTTCTGCAGAACCATTCAGGTGCCGTATACGACTTTGGTGGGTTGTCCTGATTCGAAGAGTCATGTTTTCAGTCCTTCCTCTTGCCCTTGGTGTGAAGGGCTATGGGGTAGGCAGGGTTAGGAGATAAGTGAGTGAAATGGAACTAAGAGAGAAAAAACTGGTGAATACCTCCGAATGGAGGAAACAGAAATTGTGGCGTCTCATATTCATGCAAAAAGTTTGGTCATCACTTTCACATCAAATGCTGGTTAAAAAGAGCTCACGTGTCACACACATTTCACAAGCAACATGTCAAACTATTGAAGGAAATTAGAAAGAAAGAGTATCCATGCATTTCTAGTTCTTGAACAATTGGGTTTGTCAGATTTGTTGTGAAATGCACCTGAATCTCTCACAGAAAAAAAAACAGATTAGAAATAAATTATATTCTAGATACATACACCAATTAACTGTGTATGTGTTAATTATGTAAATGAAAGGAACGGAAAATCTATCTTTTGAGATGAAAGTTAAACATTAAGTCAAATTAAGACAAATATTATTAATAATATGACTAATAAACTGAGTTGAAACTGTAATTAACCAATTAACCATTTGATGCATTTGAGCAGATTCCATTCCAAGCTTTGCTTTATTTGCTGTGAGAGAATGGATTTCGCAGCAGTTTTATGCTAAAGTTATATTGAGACTAAAAGTGTGCACAGTTAGGGAAGTGTCCAGTTAATTGACAGCTATAAATTAAAGTTAAATGGAGTGTTCCGGTTTCCTTTTGCTATATAAGCTTTGTCCATATCCTGGAATTTTGACAATTTTTTGACTATCCTGTTGAGAAGCACTGCCAAGAAAAAAAAACCAGTGGACTATGCCGATAGGGTGCTGACTGAGGCTACAGTGCATCAATCACCTGCCTGAATGGTTGCAGTATGGTTTTTAAGCTCCACCCCTCATGTAAGTCAATGGAAAAAAAAACTTTTTTTACAAACAATTTCCTTTCAATTATGGTATCATCGTCGTTTTATTAAATGTCTGTATTCATTTATTTAGTTCGCAAATTCCATAATTTTGTCTTGTTTCAAGTTAATTTTCAAATGGTTAATCATCCTCTAAAAACGATTTTAGACCATATGATTGGCTGCTACACTCTAGTGAGTGAACTGTCTGACATGATTACCTTGTGAGAGGGGAGAATCAACAAACCAGAGGAAATCTTCACCAAAGTCTTATTTAGACTTCAAAATGAGGTGTTCCACTCTGACCGGAACTAGCCAACATCAGGGACCAAATGGAATACCGAATGGTATTATTTAGAGCTAAAACCTAACAAGCTATTAAACAGAACATGTTCTGTTTTTTTATTGATCTTAATTTCGTGACGAGTTATGCCTACAAACATTAAAACACTGATTGGTAAAAAAAAAAATGTTCCTCGTGGTATTGTAAGGTCAGATTTAACCATTTTGGAAAAATGGAAATTTAAACAGTAAAATAGGAAGATTTTTAGACAGTTGACTAAATTGATTAATAGAGGATATCTGTAACATGGCTTTCTACAAAGGGAATAAAAAGTCTAGTTTACATGGATACAGCCGCATTAAGTTGAAGGGGTGCTACAGGGGCTGCCCATATCTCCTCTGTTGATCTATGCATCTGTCACTTTCTACCACATTTTTGTTTCAAATGCTACATAGCTGGTCTATACTTTATTCAATCCATGCTTCAAACTCTATGAATGATCTATGTATGATCGGTGTTTTTTGTATGATTTATGACATAAGCACAGGTTTGCACAATTTCTTATTTCTGCACTCCAAAAGTGCTGATGAGGGTTCAAGTTGCCTTTGAACCAAGTTCTGAGCATGTGCTTTGAAGATTAGGCAATTTTTCTAAATCAAAAAGCACAACTGAAAGCGCACTGTCTGTGTTGTGTGTCTTGCTTATAGCTTTATCCATTTTTAATGGCCTACTGCAAAAATAAACCTCTCTCTAAAGCAAACACTGTGTCTAGTGCAGGGTGTGAGTGAAGCTGACTCTCACGTAAACTGGGCTGTCAGTGAAGAGAAAAGGGAAACGTTCGTGCTCCGGCATCTGACTCAGATTAAAAGCAGTCAGATGGGAAGACAGAGATTTATCAACGCCTTAAAGAACCTTTCAAAGCTAGGGCTCGTACATCACCTTCCCTTCCTTCAAGACAAGCAATTTACCCTCCCACCCCTCGACGGATCTCACAGTGTAGAAGCAGATAGAAACAAACCTCATTTTGGGGGTCACTGGTTAACCCAGAATGTACCTGAAAAGACTTAATGGCGTGTGAATCATTTTGAGAGTTGCTTTTTTTATATTTAATCTTTCCTTGCTTTTCTATTGTCCTTTTGAGTTTCTGAAAATTTTTAGAAAAGACTTAGCTTACTCTTGATTTAAGTGGAAAAGCTTTTTGAAAATAACTTCTTTTCTGAAGGGTTACGGCATCTGGTAGGAGGACACTTTTTTTTCTGACTAGATCAGTCCGCCCACTGCTCTCGCTGTTGGCAATCACATTCAATTCAGTCTAAATGCTTGCTGTATAAAGCTGATGTGCCACACTGAGGACACAGGGATTTACGCCAAATAAGCGAGCTGAAATACAATCGTTATCAAACTGCTGTGGCAAGGAGATGAGGTTCACGCTTGCTTGAAAGATTTCTCAAGCTGTCAATATCAAAGTTTTTTCAGCCCAGGCCAATTACGAAAAAAGCTGCAAAACGAGCCCTATTAATTACAATCTAAAAGAGTGTCACGCAGTGATCCATTACACTGAGCTTACCATATGAATATTTCATTCACTCAATGATAATAACAGTAATAAAGCATATGGCCACAGATCATAGACCTTCTCAAGAAGAGTGAGGTGAGAGAAATTGAGGTTCAAATGATAAATGGCCTGCCAGTCAACAAACTCGCTGTCCTTTTATTGGTTCCACATAAAACTGACAGAGTTTCCTCCAAGCACATAGACCTCTAAAGTTGCTTTTTTAAGAAGATACGTCAGGCTGTGGATCAGCTACAAAACCTTCCAAGCCTTTGACTTACAAGTTTTGTCAGAGAATACGCTCATTAAAATTTAATGGTCAGAAGTGAAATTTAGTTGATAATTGAATTTTAAGGGATTACACTCCTGTTACCCCCCTCCCCCCCTCCTCCCTTTTTTACCACATACACTGATTTTTTTTTTTGTCATTGCCAATTTATGATATAAGTGCTGTCACCTGATCTGGAGCATGTCTGAATAGGTTAAAAAAGCTTTTTTTACCAAGTGGATGTTGGGAATGAGCTCAAACCATAAAAATATGCTGTGTTCCTTTAAAACAATGCATAGGTTGACTTACTCCCTCTACATTTAAAATGCTGTGTATTTGAGAAAATATTTATTGAGTCCTAGCTCTAACGCTGTTTCATGAAAGTGCAGTCACACATTCAAGGAGCAAGGTCAAGATAAAAATATTGTCTTTTTTTACCTTTACTACCACGCACACTCCCAAAGCCCTTGAAGACAATTCTGGGCACCATTAGCTTCTTCAGTTGCTTTCTCTTGCTGTTTGTTTTTGCACATAGCTTCCTCACAGCAAAACAAATCTTCAAGTTTAAGTAAAAACATAAATTATCAACTCATCCACATAATTATTTCCAACAGCTCTAATCATCCTCATGACCACAGCAATAAAATCAAGAACCTAGGCATGGATTTTTCAATTGTAAAACAATGGAAGGGCATTATTGCTTGGGGTTGTTTTTCAGGAACTGAAAATGCTTCAGCTAACATATGGAGACTTATTGGGGGTGGCCCTCTTCTGTTGCAATATGACATTCTGTTCCAATTTGTATAATGAAATTTGGGAGTTCATCAGTCAATCATCCTAATCAGTAATAATAATAATAATAACAACAACAACAACAACAATTTATATAGTGCTTTTCCAGATGCGTTACAATTTTTCTGAGCATTAATCAATCACTGTACATTTACACATGGGTTGTGATAAGCTACCTTGGTAGACCTCAGCTTCCACGGGGCAGACTGACAGAATGCGGCTGCCATTTCACACCTCACCAGTCACACACATAAAGTGACAGAATGGACCTGGCATAGGACGACCAACTCTACCACTATGCCACTTGCCGTCCCTGTAGTACACATTTAAACTGTACTAGCCTTTCAACTTTCGTTCAAGCTATCCCTCCTACCACCCCAACACCTAAATCAGTTTGAGGTATAAGTCAAAGATTCTTAACCGTTCTTTGACAGCTTCCCTAGTATGTTCGTACCTTCCACTCATGTTCATGGTACTAGGCAGGATCAGATAATGAACTTGTGAAGTCGTCTTTAAAGACATGAGTGAGCAAGTTGAAGAACTTGAGTGGACTGCAGAGAGTTCTGCCCAAAACCTAAGGGATAAAGTTGACTTTCTTTCTAATTTTTATTGCATGGGAGAATATTTTTGGTTTCATGTCAGTGCAAATAAGCTGTAGATAGCAATAGACTAGTATTTTGTCAGAACTAAATCGCACACGTTTTAACAAGCTCCGAAAAAGGAAAGTAAACAGCATGTGTTGAGAATAGCACCCGGGTGAGATGTTAAAGACTGGCTGCTGATTTTACGAGTAGTTGGTGCTCAGCATAATTCTCCATCCTGCTCCGTGCACACATTTGACACTTTAGGCAGAAGTTTATCGAAGCATCTCTCCAGGAGTGAAACACACTGCATGAGCGCTCTGATTTTCAGGGAAGCAGACTGTCTGACTGACTGATGTGTGTAACCTTGCATGAAATGAATCCTCTCTTTCCTGGCCACCCATGCCCTCCTCTACAAGCCTGATCTCAGCTAGTCATCTCATCACACAACTCTGTCCAGCTACAGCATAAACTTTAAAAGCAGTGAAAAGTCACATATTTGACTTTCTTTGTACACCGCAAGCATTCCCCTATGTACCTTGAAGCTGGGAATGAGATATGACACACAGTTTCCCCGAGAAAGTTCTGCATTGATTGTTTAAATGATCAAACCCATGTTATGGGGAACTTTGGTTTGGTGGGTCTGTGTTATCAGCATAAACTGCAGAATTTAGCAAAGTAATTGTTAAATAATATTGCTACAGAAAGCTGCATCCAAAAATGATTTGTTGAAGATTCAGATAGCTAATGCTTCAATACTGAATTTGCCTGACAATGAAAACCCAAAATGTTCACAGGACTAAAACAGTTGTGGCAATAAAACTTAATAAAATAAATAATGTACATAAAATAATAAACAAATTAGTTCTGATGGTATAAAATAAAAATAAAGAACTTTCCTGTGTCTCAGTTGGTAGATCATTACGCTAACAATGCAAAGGGAAAGCAAGAACTGACAAAAAAAAGGTCGCTTTGGATAAAAGTGTCTGCCAAATGTAATTCTTTAAAATAAATAAAAAGTTAGCATTTAATACTGTGGAGAATGCTATCAAATCTCTCTTGCGGTCTGGTTTGGACAGGCTTCAGTGCATCTCCAAAAAAACCACAATGACTGGATTTAACGGGGCTCAGTACTTGTGGTTTCTAAGACACAAATTTAGCTAAAAAATTTGAACTAAACCCAATGTTTGCCATCAGCTACGTGTGCATTACGTCTGTTGGAAGAGCTTTAGCGACACACAGTAACTACATAGCAGCTGGTTATATTTTTGCAAGATAATCAGACTTCAGCTAATTTAATTAACGCCCAAAGGTAATGTGCAATCCATCTTTTCAGTGAAAAAAACAATGTTTCCCAACGGCATCCGCCATCTCAAATTTTACAGTTTGTCTAAAGAGATATAAACTTATAATACATGATAGGAAGGGATGCAATCAGTCAGCACAGTCATCTGTACATTACGAAAGTTACATTTCCTGTTGTATATTTCATGTTTTTGTTGTTGTTGTTGGTCTGACCAATTGAAGAGCAGTTTGCACTTGATCCTCAGTGACACAACTGGCTAATGAGAGATTTGAATGTTGTCACTGGTTGTCACAGTTAACTGGTTGCTAATAATTATATTTTTAAATGCGTGAATTAATCATGAGATATAGAATATGTGATAATAAAGCATTTATTGCCTCATTGATTCACTGAATAATATTTATAAATGATGTTTAAGCTCTTTGAAAGAACATTGAAACGTATGTTCTTTCAAAGAGCTTAAAAATCATTTATAAATACGTTATAAATGATCTAATCAATCACTTACAACTAATGACTAGCAGGTTTTTAAATTATGAAAGTTTAATTTGTGAATGATTAACTGACCCTCAATAAAGCATAACATACATGCTATTATTTGTATTATTTAGATGCTTATAAACCAAGAATAAAGCATGTAAACATAATGTTAATGAGCTGCTTACAAATGTGTATTAATATAAAAACAATGCTTTATAAATTATTAATTAATTGAATAGTAAAGCACTGATGAAAATTTTGTCAGTCTGAAAGGAGAAAGAGTTAATGGGACTGATGATTTCTGCATTGTCTTCAAGCCAGAGATGTGTTTATGATGGTTAACTGTGAATGGCTCAACTCTGCAGGAGAAAAATTTAACAAGCCTAGTGTACTCCATTGCTCTGTCATAGGCAGGTGTAGAGAATGATCGAATGCGCAGATTGCTCAATCTTTTCTGCGTAGAGTAAAATACACATAAACGGTTTAAAATTTTATCAATGAATAATTAAACTTTTCTGGTATATTATACATTTATGCTAGTGGATAGTAACAAGATAAAATGAATAAATGTGTAGAAGAATAATAATAGAATTAAAAAATAAACAAGAAAGAATAAAATGGTGTTACTCCAAGAGTCAGTGTTAAATAAAAATGATCATTTAGTTTGGAGCAGATTCAGATTTCCCAAGCCTGCTGAAGACTTCATGAACAGTCTGTCAGAACCACAAACAGCACCTAGATGGCACTCTCATGTTGTATATCCCTTGCTGCAGTAAGAGTGCAGAGAGGGAGAGCGAGGGAGAGAGAGAGTAAGAGAGAGAGAGAGAGAGAGAGAGAGCAAGTACTCCGAGGAACACACACATGATCTTGAATAACACACACCACCCAGCGCCCCCGCTCTCACACACTGGCTCTCAGGAAGAACCAATTCCATTTTGTTTCCTCCACCAAATAAACAAATGCCTTTGAACTGGTATACTTACATCCTAATACACATTAATGAGGCACTAAGCAGCTCAAATATTTGCCATTTTCATTTCTCCTAACTCCGGTACCTATTGCATTCACACAAACTAAATCACAGAGATTTACTAGATCTGGAGCTCAGGGAAGAGCATCGGAAGCTTTAAATATCCAAATTCCTTGTATTATGTTGAAATGTCATACCATCATGCAGTCTTGGTGTCTAGTTTTTTATTAAAATACAGAGCCATAAAATCACTCCACAGGATTGCACTTTATTCTTTATTCAAAAAGAAACACTTTGATAAAAATTTCAGAACCAAATTTAAGTCACTTTTAAGTTCATTTTTATATCCGATCTACTTAACTTTGCTAAAAAATCGGATGTTTACTGGCTAGTTCTGACCAATTTTTTTGATAAAGTAGTACTCATTCATTGGTTACTGTAGTTCGTAGATAACAAAATGCATGACATAGAGCACAATGTTGGATTATGTGGGAGAGAAGAATAAACTCTTATGTAACAAGACAGTCATAACAGGTCATTTTCCTGCGGGCAATTTTTACAACAAAATACAAAAATCAATATTTGGACACAATTTAAAATGCCTTGAAATCTAATGCTCTGCAAAGATACAAGTTAGTTTAGTTTAATTTACTGTGTTTTCACTATTCTAAAAGGCTAATAGCATTAGAGCAAATTCAATTTTATATTCTCATCTCATATTTATTGCGAGGTTAAGCAATTAATCTCTTAGGTGACCACTGGAGAATTGCAAATCAGTTTCTGATTCTCCAATACAGAAGCGAGTGTTTGATTGACACATGGATGAATGTGCACTGTCTTCTTCTGTAACATCACTGAGTTCAAACGAAAGACTGGAGCAAAGCCATCAGCAAATCAACCATTTCAAGCCCTTAATATTCCAAGCTGACCACTGCCAAGACCAGGCGAGTTCATGCCAGGAGCGGCATCTGTCATGAGAACAACACGGCTTTTTAAAAATGTAGTCTTTAAAAAAACAGAAGCATTGCTTGTGGCATTGAGTGATGAGAATGAATGGTGAGACCTCAAACAGAGAGCACCTCGAGAGCAGGAAGACTTTGAGCCCCTGTTTAATGGAGCCGGCTTGTGCACTCAGAATAAAGACCTCAGTAATGGCCACACACCATTATAAAAACACCATTCCTAAAGAAGCCTGGCTGATGGAAGTCCCATAACTCAGATTCCCACTGCAGTTCTGCAGCTGTCAGCGGCTAATTCAGAAAAACACTGACAAATCCAAGAGAAATTTTTTTGGAAATGGTATTGGTGGGATGAAAGGATGTATTTTTGGCAATTTGATCATTGTAATTAAGTTACAGCCTTCATAAATAAAGCATAGAAAACAACCTTTTAGGAACCAAGGTTTTTATTCATCGACTTCATTTCTTAATGGCTCCAACTACCTTTGAAATAAAATTATATAACTACTTTTGTTAAACGCTTCTATTACATACAATATCTAAGAGCAAATTTTAGTTATTTATGCTCGTCAGTGCACGCTAAACAGGAAAGTAAGTGGCTTGATTATCACTTTATTTGAACTAAATGTGTTTGTTCATGCTCACATGACAGTTTCTCAAAATATGAAACAGAGTTGTTTCATTGTACCAGAGTAATGGCGAAGTTGCAGTTTGCTAAGTTCAATGTGCTTGAAAGTGCTTGCACTGTTCAGTGAAAGGTAATTTGAACACACATCAATTTGTGAACTGATTTTCAAAGACAAGCCCTGCAAGTATACCTCATTTAAAAGCATACTACCCGCCTATACCTCATTTGAAGGCTGCAATAATTTCACTGCAAGATTCTTAAGACCTCTTTGGGGTAACTTTGAAGTTTATCTTGGTTTGAAGGAAAACCAGCATGTTGAGGGAGCGTCTGTACATGCAGTTAGCATGGCTATCTGAATATCTCAATATTTCTGTCAGTTTGTGTGAACATATGTGGCACGTTTTTATTTTAAAGCCTTAAGCTTTCAATTGTTTACAAATGGCTTTTTTTCTGATAAAAATTTACTGAACTTGGCTTTGGTCCTGCGCACAAATACTTCAACCAACCCAATATATATAACCTAGCCTATCAATGGTTACCTAAACTCTGTCTGACAACCTATTCCAGGCACAAAATAACATTTTGAATAATGAAAACCCTCCTTGACCCATTCGAAATCTGACAGAGAAGATTTGCTCATTATGAACATGTCCAGTGTCAGACTGGTCTTGGCTCATTGATAAAGCTCATGTTAAGGAACAAACGCTTTATGAAATGCATAATTCAAAGAGACGTAGAAGATAAGGGCAAAGAACATTGAGAAGACAGTCACAAGAGTCTCTCCACTCTTAATCTGCATGGCTAATCCATTGGACTGGAAAATATTACACTTAAAGACATAAAAGGTCATTATTTATTTTTCTTTTTTTTTTGTTTTCTGTTCAGCATAGTTATAAATATAATGAGTACATACCTATAACCTACTTATGTGATTTTGAGGTTGATGTAAATGGTCTGTAATGCTAATCTTCAAAACATATTTAATTGTAAAATACAGGTCTGAGTTATTATTTTTCAACATTATCCAACATATTTGTCCACTTTATTGATCCCTTTGTATAAAGTAGATGATGGTTTGAGTTCTATGGCATCTAGAAATATAATATTGAACCGCATTAGGTATTATATGTGTATTTCAATATGTAAAATGCTTTAGTTATGGATCATGTTCCTTCAAAAATAACGTTATGAACAACTGCACATATGGCGTAATATTGCATGGATTATAAAACTACCAATTGTTGAACAAATAATATTTCCTTGATTAAAAATGGCAGATATTCCAAATACAACCATAAACTACATGTTTGTTAACCCCCACAACTGAAGACAGAACCACCTCAATCCTTGCAGAGTCTCTGGCAATAAGATTCAACAACTCACATATTAGCCCTAAAGTAGCATAAAACACATATCTGTTTGCCTGGAGGGGATTATTGAGCTTTACCATCTCCATGTTAGCCCTGAACATATTTCAGCAGTCAGTGAGTCAACATCCATGAGCTTTATGGACAAACAAAAATCATCTCATGTAGCCACAAGAAGCTTCCAGCTCTGGCTGAAAACAGCAATACTCTAGAGTTATTAAAATTCTATCAGTATGGCTTTTACTCAAACCTAAAAGAGCAGACAAACACAAACACACAACAGTGAAACACACACAGACATATACACACCTTGCACAAACCAGTAGGACATTAAAAACTGTGTGGCTTTCTAGGACATATTTATGATGTACATTAAAAGCTACAGTAAATTATCTCAGGAACAAATTGACTTGATAATACGGAAATTTGAAAAAGAATAAATTAGCATATGCATGTTTAATTTACAATATGATGTAACTGTGACAGGCCTAATGATGCCTGTGATTGCTAAACACTAATTCATCCAGAAATACAGCCACGATAGAACATGACATCAGATATTAAATCCACAGTACTGCAGTCTTGAACAAAACGTCATGTTTGTAATGGAATGCAAGTTCATAACCTAACAGAAGAAAGCAATATCACAATGAAATCATTCATGAAAATGTGCACACTTACCAATGGGCAGTGGGTGTTAAAAAACTTTGGATGTTCATTTGGGTCAACGAGTGCATACTTCACCTACTGACAAACCTAAATAGGTCTAATAGGACCTAAAGTTAACATTTGAATCTATAGAAACACCATTATTGCTTAATTGATGGATTTATTTCTTAGGTAAGGAAACACTTTTTTATTATTATTTTAATGCTTTATTTCTTGTCATGACATCTGCAGCCATAAATTTCACATTCACAACTGCCTACCTACACAAAAATGCTCTGGCTGCACACTATAAATTTAGGGTGGGCAGTCTAAGCAGGAAATCCACAACTTGGTCTTCCCAAACATGTTGTACAAATCCTCAGGAGTAGGATGGAGACATAGTGCCTCAAAGAAATTATGCACCGTCCTTGGGGGCTCCTTCCAAACGGAAACCTACAGAACCCTTTTTAAAGGAGGCATCCAAAAACATTGAATGCATCGAATAACTTCAAAAAAGCTCTTCGGTTTTGTAAATTGTAACGTCCAATTTGCTCTCTGATGATTATATTGGGTTTTATTGCATTGGAGATCATTTCATGATTCATGACCATACATGGGAAGAAGACATACACTTACTGATAGCCTTCCAAAGCTCCTCCTTTAGAATCAGAATCATCATAAATATATTTCCAAATAAATAAATATACCCTCTATGGGTACTAAGATGCTTTAAGTTCCCTTTCAGTCGATTCCGGAGGTGTATTACGTAGGGAATTCGACTGATACGTCTCCGTTCCCTCCTTCAGGAAAGAGGGGTTACAAAGGTAACCTAGACGTTATGCAGTGTCAAAAAAAAGATTACTCATTATTTCATATTTTAAATAATACAAAACTTTCCACTCAATACGTCAATGGTTGTAATAAAAACTGGGTGTCTCGAATTCCCAAAAGAATAGCAAAAAAAGTTTATTCTATGAAACATAATGCTTTACCTATTGCGATTTTGGCTTGTTTTTAATCTGTTATGGTTCAATTCAGCTGTGTTTTCTGAGGTGCTATGTCTGTTTTCCATTATGCTGTGACTTTCCTTGTGTTGTAAATGTATGTTTTCTTTTTACATTTCATTGCGTTGCGCATTTCTGAGCTCCCAGACGCATGGAAAGCTGAGGCTCCTGCTAAGACAGCATACTGACAGCTGGCAGAGTTGGACAGACGGTTCAAAATCCTGCCCATTCCCTTAAATAGGTCACTGATGGTGAGGAATGTTCTGCCACACCCCCTCTAGGCAGTTATTGCCGGATGCTTATAATCTTCCTGACCATGTCAGAGCACACATGACCATCGGATAACTTACAGAGACATACATAATCTCCTAAGTCTGCATAACAAAATGGATATGACAGTTAGTCCAATGGAGGGAGAAAAAAAAACAATGCTTGGTCCCAGCATCCCTCATGGTGTTCAGCCCAATCTCTATTTAGCATGGCTCGTGCAAATGAAGCATGAAATGGCTTATCAATGATTGACTCTTTGTTCTAAGAGCAACGGAGGCAGCCAAGAATAGCGGAAATATTGGAAATGAATTGTTTTTTAATGTGTGCCGTCATCCACACTCACCATAACAAAGACAACACTTGGTAATATGCATAATTAACCATCAGACAGCCTCTGACCATCCCAGCCAGTCACTATATGGAAATGTCTATCTGTTTGTAACATACTACTCCCTGTTTATCTGACATCTGAAATTTCTAGATCAATTCGTATTCATGTGACTGAATAAAACATGGTCATTTAGTATTAAACATGGGCACACAGTAAAAATATACTTGAAATATGAGGAAATCACTCAAATGGTCTGTATTATGCAAAATTGGCTTTTCTGAGATTTCAACCATGTTGTAGTGGTTGTGGCTTCCCCAGAGACATATCCCGAAGATGTATTTACATTTATTCATGCATATTTGTGTAATCCAACCACTCAAAACACTCTTATCCTCTATCCTCTTCCCAAACTTTCAATCCCTGCCCCTAAACCAATCAGGTTAGGTGCTGCACTGACAATCTCCATGCAGAGCAAACACATAGACTCAGAATGTGCCATTAGTGTCATTTTTAGCAACTTTTCTGACTCCTTGCAGATATTTGCACTGAATGGGGGGGGAGGGTCTTTCTAAAAAGACATTTTCAATATTTCAATATATACATAATAAATAATCACTGTTTAACCTACTGGAAGGAGTTTGGATTAAGGATTACTCACTTTATGTATAGTATATTAAAATACATTATTTATTTATATCTTTTAAAAATGACATAATGCTACCGTAATGCCACATTATGCCATATGCCTGTCTAGATAGACACTAACTATGAATGATCTCATCTAAATCATTTTTCAAAGCATTAGCATATGTAGTTTTAACAGCAAAGTATTATTATTCAAAGCAACGGCACTCACACGGAAGATAAATTAACTGCCGGCTTTCTCTCCCCCACAATAACTACTGCAATCCGGGCAGAGAAAGAGAGCAAGAGCGGATGGATCTTTAAGACTCGTTGACTCCCCAGATCTTCAATAACTGCTGTTGAATGGGCTGACTGACCTGCTGTCAGCCAGGCCGGCTCACTCCCATAGACCCTGTCCGACACATTCTCTCCTGAATCCCTGTGTCTCTCCCATTCAGTAGACAGAAGCAATGGACGTTTGTAGAGCTATAACTAATGTACGTTGTGCTTTCTCTCCTTAGAGAACGTCACAGACAGCAACAGCCCTATTTCTATGTGAAAGGTGCTCTGAAGAGAAAGATAGCTTAGAGAGACAGGTGAGATTGGGAAAACCACATTTAGATTGGTGAAAGAAAATGCATTGGCAAATATATCTGCAGCAATTGACTAGCACAGATGTCTTCTTACTGACATTTTTATTTATTTATTTATTTTTACTTTTCCACAATGTTGTCAAATAAAACACATTTATCAATGGATATGGACATTAATTTAAATAATCAAGCATGGAGAAGTTCATTGTCTAAACTTCTAAGTTTACATATTTCAGCCACAGCCTGAAGCTTAGAGGCAAGCTGTTCGATGTGTGTAAAAGGGGCTTTTTTGGGGCATTTTGTTTGCAAAGCAACAGAAAATGATTTTCCTCAAACCAACCAGTCTGACTACAGACAAGAAGACAAGTTAGCCGTTGATGTAGAGCCAATGGCAGCATCCAGATCTTACTGGCAACTTCCTACTTTGCCAAATTTGGGCATTTAATCGTCACATGAAGTTTAGATTGTCATCCGACAGCCAATTTTTTTTTTTTTAAATCAGGCATTCACAATTATTATTCACAGTTGTATGTTTAAATATTTTAGACATTATTTGGTCGTAAGCTTTTTTTTTTTTTTTTAATGAAAAAAAATCACTATTTTGATTTAAATAACATTTATTTTTTGTTCAAATCCTTCAAATCACCTTTTGGTCCTTCCTTGTGAATATATTAATATCTGTACTACAATCTAGCAAAAGCGAAGCCGTGTGAAAAAAAATTGCGCACTGAGCTGCTTCCTGTTTCTTGAGCATTTCTGCTATCTTTACCTGTAACACTAAATGAATTTAAGCTGCAGAGCACCCAAAATAAATGCAATTTTTTTCAAGTAAAAGTACTTCAGAAAGCTCAAAAATCCTGATGACTGTATGCAGCGTTTCCATGTCAGTTTCTAGACATAAATTGAATGAATTAATAAATTGTGCAGATCTTAGAAAAAATGCTGGTTAAACTTTGAGGATAAAAATTGTATTATTTAAATAGGTAATGTTGCTGAGTGTTACTGGTTTCATCTTAGGCAGGAGCTGAAGAACACTATAGTAAATCTCTAATAGACTATAAGCTAATAGTGGAGATGGGGAGTACGCTTCTGTCCAGATTGTGTAGAATATATGCAAACTGTTGCTTCCGGACAGATATTAAACCTATAGCACCTTTCTAGTGTTATAAAGATCTCACGCAATGGTAGTTTTACTTTTTAAATAGTCACCTTTCACTGGATGGACTACATGAAGCTATGATGTCACTGTCAGTCACATATATTTTCTCATACTTTGGATTGTTCTAAAAGATGCATATATCTCTTATTACGATGTAAACAACAGAGGAAACGCAACAATGTTTATCATATTATTCTGCCAAGGATATATATGTCTGTAAAAAAACATATTTTTTGCTTATTTCCTTTTTTAAAGCCATTTGCATGTACCTCAGTGAGAATATTTAATAACACAAACTGTTGTTTAAAAGAATAGAAAGTAAGCCTTAACATGAAGATTGTTAAGTTCTGCAAAGGTTAAAAGACATAAAATGAGGTCAATTTGTTCTTTTGTTTGGTTCATGAAAAGTTAAATAACCCTTCATAATTCACTGTCATTGTTATTGATTTCTAAATAAACGATGCAGACGAGTATGAAAATGTTAATGAAAAACATTTTGTCTTGATGAAATATGTAGGTCATTTTGTTAACTTTAGCAGGCTACTGGATAAAATTTTAATTTATGGATTATCACAAGCCGAAAAATTTGGTCTTCGTTACAGTTGATGAAAATAATGTGGCCATGTTAATGAAGTGGTATCCATGTAGAAGGAAAATTAAACTTTTGATTTTTATGTCTTGTTGGACAAATTTTTGCTGTATAAAAGAAGAAGAAGAAGAAGAGGAAGAAGAAGAAGAAGAAGAAGAAGAAGAAGAAGAAGAAGAAGAAGAAAGTAGATTAAGAAGCATTTCAAAGTCTTTACTTTACTATATTTCTACTACAAAGAAAGCCAGTGAATTTCAGCCCTTTTTCAGTCCAGTAAAAGTCAGATGAATGAACACGTTTAAGCACATGGTTTCATTATTGATGGGCTTTAATTTGTGTCACTGCACCTGGTATTTAAAGAATAGAAAGTTAACTGCCTTTCACTGTAACAGGTTTCTTAAAACAGAAAGAAAACCATCACATTTGTGAGACAAATTACTTTCGGCAAAAAGTGAAAGCAAAGCAGAGAAACAGTCATGCTGCAAGAAACCAAGCAGATAGGCCAAAACTAACACCACACATTAGAGGGTTTTGTTTCTGAATTCAGCCTTCAAACTCTCGGAATGCAGCACAGGCCTGAAAGCTTTTACTCCATCTGCACCATACAAACTGGTTCCAACATGCGGATCTTATCCAAGGACAGAGTTTTGCCTTGGAGTTTGATCTGCCACTTATGGCTCATTCAAATACATTTATAAAGTGGGATGTGTTGTATTATAAAGAATATGTATTATATCCGTCTATTTGGGTGAGTTCGTATATTCCAATATTTTTGCCACTATGTTCAATTCTGCCAAAAATTGTCATGATTTTAAACTTTCACAGGCATTTTTACATTCACTATAAACAAGAAACCATGCTAAATGGAAGATGGTTTCCCCACTTCTAAATAAGAGCTGCCACAAGAGGCTTCCGATTGTCACTGGAACATGGGCTTATATTTGTGGACATTGGCGAGAACAGCCCAGCACTGAAAAGCATTCCTGAGAAATTCCATGCAAAATGTTGTTTTATATACTATTTCTTTTTTACAAATGTCTTTTTGTATCTCAAATAGCTTCCTTGGGGTATTGCAAACATCCATTTTTACATTTCTAATGCATGCTTTGATTAACTTTTATTAATATTTTTACATTGAAGCAGTAATTTTCAAGTGTATCTGATTGCGGTGTGCATTAATCGAGCCGTGTATGCCCAGATCCGTACCCCTCTTCAAGATTATAGGTCAACTCAATCTTCAGGGTACAGTACAATGTATTTGATCAATCTGCTCTTGATCCATAACTTATAGCTCTCAAAATCACATCGAAATAACGTGAGGAGTCAACTTTAACTTAAAACAAACTGAAGACAACATGACTTGTTAGGGTTAGAGTTATGGTCAGGGTTAGGACTAAGGTTAGTTTTAGGGTAAGGGTTCAATGCTGCTGCCTCATTTGGGTTGATGTAACAGCATTGAAGCCATCAACAGTAGTGAAGAATGATTTAGGGGGGGATGGACTCGATCCACGCCTGCCCCTTTAACTACATGCTGTAATCAGACCCCTGTCATAATTTTGGGACTTTAGAATAAAGAAAAAAAAAGCTCTAGCTAAGTTTATTATTTGTTTATAACACATTCTTTATATTTGTTGTTAGCCCTAATTCGCATCAGGAAGGAGAACCGGTGTCAAAAATTCCTTATGTGGACACACAGCTGTCGAAACTGCAAAAAGAAACACTTTAGAACAAATGGAAAAAGCATCAATATTAACCTTAAGGGCTCAACAAAATTTGCATAATCAAACACAACAGAAAAATGTGCTAAACAGCATTTAAAAAAAAAAAACAGGTTAGGATGCGGTCTCACTTGAGTGGGCAGCAGATAACTCTGCTCTTCGGGGATCCAATCTTTTCTGGATCCTGCACTTTATTGTTGATGGTTAATGTATTTTGAACATCCTTTTTTTAACGTTTCTTTGAAGTGGTTTATGAAAGTTTGAAAGAGAAAATTTAGATTTTCCTCAAAACACTTTTGTGCTATAGAAAAGATGTTTTTACTCAAATTCAGTGAAAACTTTTCATATTTAAGTCAGTGCAGCAGATTCCACCTCATTAATATCAATTATATGCTCAAACGAATGCAACAAGTCAATGACTGAATAACCCTCACGATTTGAAAGGGCTGCAAAAATTGGGATTTTTATTTTTCAAATTCAGAAATGTCATCAGGAGAGAGTGAGTCCTGATGCCATAAACAATAAACACATCTGTCCCCAGATCATCTAAATTGAAAGAATCATGCAGTAACAGCTACTGATTCCTCCGTTGCTAGTTCTCGAAGTCGACAGCAGACCTATTTTAAGTAAGTAGGTCAAGCAGGAAGAAAGAATGAGTCCCATAGTCAACTAGTTTTATAATTCAGTCACATCTAAACACATCAACTGCTTTAAGTGGGTCCCTCGGTATTCACTTAATGTAATAAAGTGGAAGCCTCTATAAAGTTAATACAACTGATGAAGCATAAACCTGAAATTCACCTCTTTAAATTAATAAAAAAACAAGGGATCAAATAAAGCTGGGTATTTTTTATGAATGGTGAATGAAAAAGGAGTGAAGATACTCAGTAGATGAACTCTATGCAGTTTTTCCCTTTTAAAAATTAAAAAAGCAAATATTAAAAAAGAGGCAACTAATGAGCCAAGACACGCTCACTTGGCATTTAATTCAAGTTAATGCAAGCTCTTGTACTTTCATTTCAACTTGGCATGGTCAGCATTTCTAAAAACCCCAGGCATTGCACTGAGGAAATATTCATCTTATATCTGATTAATAATTCATCTCATATGACTCTGACCCTCTCAGATGTTAAAATGACTGCCCTCTTTTCATTTTCCATGCTTCTTCACCGAACCCATTGAAAATGCAAGTGTCCCCCATGATACATGCTGACAAACACCCAAACAGCTATCATTACCATACACATATAAAACACATTTAACAGTTCCGCAGAGAGCACAAGCAGTAGCAATCAAACTTGCATCTTTTTGTCCTTAAAAAATCCTGTCCAACACCCACTTCATTTCCTGTCTCTCCGTTCTGTTTCTTCTTCCTCTCCTCTCTTTAGAGTCCCTGTTGCCCAGTTCGTCTCTCTTTCATTTCCACGCCGGCTTAGTGGTTTGAATGATTAATAAGCTGCTAGAAGCAAGGATCAAGTCACATTGGTTATGCCTTAATATCTGAAATTCAGGTTCTAATGGAAAAAAGGAGCAAAACCGTTGTCTATTTTGAAGCATATTTGCCAAAATGAGCAGACTTCCATGTTTTTGGAGTTTATAAAAAAGCAATTTATATGTTATTATAGTGTCAGCTTTCACACCTGCATTATGAATCTCACAGAGTTCATTGTCCTATTTGATACTGTGCATTTGGTCAGGTGAGAATTAACAAAGCGTGCTCGAGTGGCACCAAAAAGGAATACCCAGACCACCTCTGCATTCAATGTTTAGAGTGCTATACTTGTGCTGAGTACAGGATCTGCATCTGTAGCCAAGTGTGTATGGGTTTTTGGGATAGCAATTTGTATTTGTTGATAGGGGACTAGCAACATAACTTTATAACAGCCGGTGGACAAACCTGGAATTTTGGGGAGGCACCCAGCAAAACAAAAAAGGTTGTATAACCTTTTTTTTCACAGGGTAAAATAATAAATAAATCCTTTTTTTTAAATGGTATATTTAAAGGTTTTTTTGTTTCTAGAATGTTCTCTTAACGCTCTGTCTCTGGACGCACTGGTTTGTGTGCCAATCACACTAGCTGTTTTGGATTAACCCTTAAAAGTCCAGGAGGCTTTTTGGGCATCTTTTACTACTTTACAATATGCTCCAATAAATTATATGTAAAATAGTTTTTTGTGCCAATGCTTGCTTGTCATTTTTTTAGAACAACCCAAGCTTCCCAAGAAATATTTTTGCATTACATTTCACAATAGTTCCACAACAACCCTGAAATTGTACAAAAAGTAGTACAACTTAAAAGAACTTTAAAGAACATTAGCAAATGGTTAAGATACTTTTAATGTTCTGATGGACATATTAGGTTTAACCTCCAAAAACTCACATAAAAACAACTTTAAATTGTTTTAAAAAGAGCTATTTAAAAAGGGCCATTCTATTATGACAGCTTTTTGTTTCATCATTTGATTGAATTGTCCTAGTCCTTATTTCTGACCAATCGTAGTTCAGAACAACTCAATCTGGAAAATTTGGATGATATGGTTATCATTGTGTTTTAGCTTGTTTCAACTAGTTTCATGCAAATAACATAATTTATCAATTGTTGCCCATGGTTCAGGCCAAATTAACTTAACCATTGTTATTCTGTATATGACACATATCATAGTCAAGACTCTACACAGATTTTCTATAACACTTTTTGACACTGAGATGTGTTATTTAATCATTTACTTTAAAAGTAAATGATTAAATGCTTAAAACTAAAGTCTGCATTCTGCCAAGTGAACTATAATACACATGTGTGATCCTCAGTGATCTTGACAGTGATTTGATAAAAGCCATTACAAAAATAGCACAGAGAAAATCACATTTATTTGCTGAAGACTTGCTTTGACATTCTGTTATCTAATCCACTGATTTCAACATAGTTATTCCAGGGTAATACCTCTAAGTCTGTCCTCTAGTTTGGTCTATCATTACGACTCCTTTGTTTGTGTAAATATCTTTACAGCTAAGCTAATTTTAATACCTGAACCACACAAGTACACTGTTTATATGATCTGGTGAAGTCAAACAGAGCAACAGAACTGGAATAAAATGCGGCTAAAGACACTTTGAGCCGGATGACTGGGTTTATCCAGACCCAAAGTGTTTAACAAGGGGTATGGGGCAAAAATGCAAGCTATCTATCCATCTGATAGAAATAACTTTCAAAACGGCTGTATACTAGAAGAGAATGTGCAACACATACATATTTTGATAACAGTACTAGAAGGGGCCCACGTATTCCTTTTAGTTGGCTTTCACTTTAAAATGTAATGTGTTATAATGTTGTCTGCATTTGTCTCTCGAATCTGAGCTGAATTTGAAACAATCTTTCAGTTTACTTTTCAAAAATATTTATTCAATATAATTTATCAACTTAAATATGAGCAAGTTGTACATTGGAGCTGATAGCTTAATGGTCTGTGTACTGACAAACACCCATATCAGGCAATACTTAAAATCAGAGTGAATTAAAAATCGCTACAGTTTTGACACGTTTTTCTAATCTTCATGTATAAATGGGTTTGCACAAAAAGTGGTGTGTAGCTAATCAATCTTCAGTGAAGGCTTCCAGGAAGAATTGACATTCATTGCAATGTTCCACTGCAGAAAATTGTTCCTCAAAGTTCTTTTAACAGTTTTAACCTTTATTACGCTTGAGGAAATAAAGGTCAAAAAAATATCTTCATAGTGTGATACATATGGAACACAGTGTACTTTAAGGGTTTTTTTTCAGTACCTAAAAACTACAGAGGTCATATTTTGAAAAATTCTTGTACCTGTTAAATCTTTTATACCTTTTTGCCCAGAACTGTAATGTTTTGTTAATAATATTTTTGATCTCATGTAATGTTCTGTTTTCTCACTGCAGTTTTGTGCTTACATTTTCTCATAAATAAAAATAGATACATTGAGGGGGAAGACAAAAAGACCATCTAAAATGTTAAGTGGCATTTGCTGTTTTTGTAGTGACATATTCTATATTGCAATATTCACAGTGTTATTTGCTTTTGGTATCGGTACTTGGACTCATATAAGCACTTCCCCCAGTCAAATAGGATATACGTTTTAACTCAAACAGTGTTAAAACAAAGGGCTAGTTTTTTTTTCAGCTAGTAGTGAAATGTAACACTAGGGCAGTGTTTATATAGTCCACACAATTGACACTAATTGTGGTAATTTAACACTGAGTGTATATTTATAATAAGAAAAAGTAAAACATAATATTTTGGCTAAACTAAACCTCTCTCATTCACACAAACAGACTGATGGCTTAAAATCAATACTGAATTTTCCTTCCCACATTTGTTGTCACTAGGCAACCACTTTTTAAATATGCATTCCACTTCCACAATGTGAAAGGTTAAGCTTAAACGAAAAGAGATGCCTTGTCAATTAAACAAAAAACAACAGTTAAGCGGGAACCAAAGGCACGGACTATAGAAAGAAAGAGACTTGTTTTTCCTTCTCTCTTTTTTTTGGATGAGAGAGCTTATTCGTTCAAGAGGCAACATCCTAGCACAGGAGGAGGGGTTGTGACCAGAATGGTGAGTAGCTGCACTGAATGGGCCAGGCCATAAAATGTTTTTGAGAGAAAGGGAGAAGCAGCAGAAAGAGACAGAGAGGGTAAAAATAATGAACGGAGGGAGACTGTGACTGGGTGGAGATCTAAGACGGGGACAAAGCCGACACGCAGACTTTACCACAACAGTGTGATAGAGCATTGAGTCCAAGAACTGAGCAGTTATTGACTGGGGTTTCCATTCACTTCCTCCTGTCTCGATGAAGAGAAAACACATTGAATCTGGACTAAATTGACAAGTAAACTATTGTCAAAAGGGATTTACCAATAAGTTTACCAATAAAACATATAAAACATAAACACTCTTCATCATACTTTTTTTTGTAGAAAATTAAAAATTTTGTAAAAATTTTCTACTCAATTTTTTTTGTACAATTTAAAGATTGTTGTGGAATTATTGTATAATGATATATGATATGTTTAAAAAAGATGCAGGTGTTGTACTAAAACAATGATATCAAGCATTGTTTTGAAAATCATTTTAAGGGTTAAACTATACATATAACCACAAATTGTAGACTGAAGAATTTCCATTTTCCATAAACAAAGGCAACAGCGATGCAACTTAAGAAATCAAAGAGAGAAAATGTCACTCATCATTTTAACAACACACAAACTTCAATCATCACAACACTAGTAAACAAAGATAAGTGCTTCATATTCTTGCAAAACAAATTAACTTTGAAACATGTAGCCCTACTATTAGCTACTGAATCCGTAAAGATATTAAACAACTTTCAAGTGAGCATTAAATGAGAGGAACCTGCTGTTGATATACTTATCCTCTCTTCTAGGACATCAGTGATCAGAAATGTGAGATGTCTTTATGACGTTGTGCCAAACCTGTTTTAATATGAGCTTAGCAGATATTTGATCATTAGCTGTATCACAATATTATCACAATATTTATTACTAGTATATGTATTACACAATACATATACTAATATGACAAATTATATCCAGCAAAACTGTGACTGCTTGGTGCACATGCATTTTTCTGTATGTCATAGTGTGGTGATAAATACTTCCTGGGCAGGTTCCCCTCATTTAACATTCCCTTGAAACATTAGAGGGAACCAAACCATTGCGTTCTGTGCGGTTTCCAGCATATTTCTTTGAGATTGTGAGGATTTGCAGCACTGTGTGTTTCAGTGTTTGTTTGTGGTACGGGAATTTACAGTGTTTTTTTTCTTCTTTTTTCTGCATTATATTAACATTGCAGCACATGTGTTGTCAAAGTGATGAAAGTGATTTCTCAATCTGCAGCCATGTTTATGAAAAAAAAAGACCAATTAAAACCATTTGCATCAGAACCATGTGCACTCCAATCTATAGTGTTTGTTTTTATGTGAGAAGGGAATATTTTTGACAATGTCATCTACCCGCTTAAAGCCCTGACAGCTCTCTGCATGAAAGATCACCAAGACATGAAATGCATCTAAATTATGCAGTCACAGAGCATGGCTATACCCCAAAGCTTGCCATTCTGGATTCTCAAAGTACAGGCTCATATAGCACTTTCTACCTGCTTCTTGTGCTCTAAAAAAACCCGATTAAAATAAAATACATAACAATTTTAGTTAAACAACTCACTAATTAAGCTAAAGATACAGAAAAAGCATTATATTATAAACCTGTTTATTAAGAGAATTTCCACCTAAAATCAGGCAGCAGACCATGAAAAATGGAAGTAGCAATACAACTTGACAGGTTCGTTCAGAATATTTTAGGAGTTTGATTCCAAAATGCAATAAAAGCTGTTTTAAAAAAAAAGCTATTGCCAAATCTAAAGTGTATTTTTCCACATTTTCAAAAAACACAATACTTGTCAAGTAATGAAATCCTGGTTTGTCCATTTTTTCTCCAAACCGCAATAAACGCCGGTCTAGATTTTTGACAAAATGCTATATGTCCAAGCACATTAAACCAAGCAGAGCACAAAGAAGATGAGGCAGAAAAATGCTGGCTGTGATCTGCAGAAAAGTTTTGAATTGTTTTATAATCATTCCACAAACAAAGACGCAACAGAATCAGCCGTTTTCCCAGCTGATTACTTTGAATAAAGTCCAGTGGAGACGTCCCAAAGTTTGAGACTGCTGGTTGCTAAATTCACTTGAACAGCAGCAGGTAACTCTGTGGGTCGAAGCAGTGTGTTTAATATCTGTGTGCGGCACTGTTTTACCGATTTATTCCAGAACCAGCCACTTGATTCAATATTGATGTTGTTTGTTATTGCATTTTGAACAATTTAAACATTTATATTGATGACTTGGAAAAACACATATTTTGGAACAAAGTCTTTAAATAACAAAATCTGGATTTGATTTTTTTTTTAGGTTTGTATGAGTTTGGGATGTTTCATGAAAGTTTGGAACAGAACAGATTTTTACTCAAATTCATCAAAATGGAGTTATGGCGTTTTGGAAAAAAAAAAACTTTTTATGTAGATCATTATCAATTAAAGATGAAAGCTGAATAATGTTAATAAAGCTTAATATGTAGAGTAACAACATATCAACCCTAACCCATTCAAAGAAGTACCCTATCTTGGTTCCACAGTAAATCTCACAATTTTCCACTTGGCTTCGTCTCATTTCGAGGTGTTCACTACTGTGAAGGCCTGTCAGCGTCAGCCTGCAGATCGCCCTCGGCCCCTCTTCAAACCATTAATCTAAATTAGTGCTCTGACAAAGTGTCAAAACATTGAATCTCCAATGTGATGTATGCTTCAGTAAACCCTATCCATTTTCACCCATTTCTGACATTGATGTGTGTAAATATATAAAAGTACAAAGAGTAATCACAATGATTGCAGAAAATCCAGGAAAATGGTTAGAATTGGACTATGAGGGATTTCAGTGATTGGGAGCGATCAGCGAGGAAGCCCTTGAGATCTCAGAGTCTCCCAGTGGAAATGACAGGACTGCTTCACTTTCAAAAAATGTACTAAGAAAATAACTGTACCGGCTCACTGCCTTTCCTAGATGGAAAAAAATAACCAAATGCTATGTCCATATATATAAAATACTAATTTCAACATGATAGTTAACCCTAAGAAGTCTCTCTACACACCGATGTGTGTGCTCATCACAGCGGCTGTTTTCAATTATTAATTTGTTTGATTTAGCTTTCAAATTTAATGCGTATGTTACAAAAAGGTTTTTAACTATGATATTTTTTTTAAGCCAAAGAGTTAACATAATACATAACATAATGTGCAAGGTATTTCAAATTAAATGCATGATCTTCTTTTTGTTTCATTTTACAGACCCCAAACAGTTGCCACCATTGCCATCTAGTGGTGAAAAGAGGGATAACCATTGGAAGTACAACACCTGTGATATGTCTAAAGTTCTGGCACAAAAAAGTAGAATGCATAAAACATTATTACAACAGCGTATAAGGAATAGGAGAGGTTCATCTGGTTTTTAATAATTTTTGCTGTAATTTTTGTACAATTTCAGATTTGCTGTGGAAAATAATGAAAAAATGTTTGAAGAAAGGGAACTGGGGTTGAACAAATTATATCAAGCATTGCCACAATTGAGACGAAAAAATTGCAAGTTTGAATTGTATTAGATATTTTAAACATGATACATGGGTATTCAAAGAATTATTGGCAATTCCACTGTCACAAAAGTAAAAAGCCAGAAAAAATCTAGTTAAAAACCACAGACAAACCACAAACCGACTCCATTTCAAGCCTTTTATGTTTTACTGAAACTCTATCCCTGCGCTTCCTCTGAGTAAAATCAATTCATTTGGCTCTGGGTAACCTAGATGTTTCAGCAAAATGATGCATACTTCAAAAGAATGAACGTTTACTTATTTATTCATATGTTCTATATATGTGACGGCAACCACTGTGCTCTTTATTTCATTAATGATAGGTATGAAAGAAAAATAGGAGCCAAGGGTACTGTTAAATAGTAATAGCACAAAAATTATGGACTAGAGCATGTTTATTCAATGCATGATGTGCTTTGAAGTTATGTCTGGATGTTATGTAGTAAACATGTATCATACACAGCAGTAAACATTATTAAAAAATGCTATCCTCTAGCATAAGATAAAACTGAAATTTTCATTCTGTGTGTCTGGAAATCAAACATATCTTTAGCATTATAGAAAGCTAAAATGGCATCTAAATTTCTTATGTTATCAGAACCTCGGGAGCTTCTGAAACGGAAGTGGGGAAAATGCAAATGAACCAGTTTGTATGACACTGTACTCAAGCTCCTCCTCCATACTTTCTATGCAGAGATAAAGTCACATCTAAAAACTAGTCATAAAAACAAGCTTTTTCCAATTATTTATTTCTTATGAGCACAAATCAGATCCTGTAATAATCTACAGAACACGCGGAACTGTTGAGCACAGACAAGAACTAAAATAAGGTAATATTACTTTCATAAACCCAAGTGCTGTGCATTTTATGAGAAATGCATGTGTCTAGTACACCCTAGTTGCTAAGGAAAGAAAGGACTGCCGGCATGGTGGTTAATTTCCTTCTGAATTTATTTCTTATTTACACTTGTTTTCTATTTCTTTTCACTCGATGTGCGTTAGGGTTAACGTACAAATTCACCCTAGGGTGCTAAAAAATTCCCCACATATAGTATTTAAAATTAGTATTTTTATTATTACTAACTTTGGCAAACATCATTGTCATAAATTGTACAATATAGAGAAGAGAATGAAAAAGGTTGCCTAAAAAACTGCTCTTTTCACAGAGAAGCAGTTGATTTTAATGCTAGCCAAAGCTTTTAATCCATTCCTAGTCTCTTAAACAGCACTAATACTATTTCCCCACACATCGCAGGTGCTAATAAGCTGCAAAGCTAAAAGCAATCCATCTAATTACACCTTTCATACTTCAACGTTCACAAACACAACCAGTGCATCTCCCATTAATAGCTTTGATGTGACCCACACCTCATATTCCATAAATGCTTCATTTCCAATTCACTACTCTCCCCTGTTGCTATAAATAAAAACCACATGACCACAAATTGCTTTTCCACCTTGTTTTAATGTCTACGGTGCACGGTGCCTCCCTGTGGAGTGACACAAGGTCACTGTCCTGCAGGACCAGGTGGCACCTTTTGGCTGAGCTAGAGGCATCTTTCTCTTCAGATATCTATAGTAATGAGGCAGAAGCTCTGCGACCGTCCAGCCAATGGGCTGTCAGAGCACGACAGTGACTCAGGTGTTGGTATGAATGAGTCAGAGGAGCAAAACTCTGAGATGTCAGCATGCCAGGGGACCCACTAAATATAGTCAATGGAAGTAAAGCTGCAAGTGCTGACAAATTATTATTCTGGGCCTGTATTTGGAGTTATCTGCATCAATACAAAGTGATGTGCTATAGTAATCGAAATATATTGATTCCATTCATGCACTCATTCATCTTCTGTACCGTTTATTAATTCTTTGGTCAACGGGGTTTCTTCAGCTCACATTGGGTGAAAGGTCAATGGTACACCTTGTATGCAATACAGACTCCTATGAGCTTTGAACCAGCAGCATTCCGGCTTAAAGTAAATACATAACGTGTATAAAAACTTCCGTAGATGGTTAAATGTTATCAAAAGTGTGAAACCATTTCAGAGAGATAGATTTTTAAATGAGTTGCACTATATTGTATATAACAGATAGCAAGCACGGTTCCTCAAGGGCAGACTGCGTGGACATGTTCTCTTCCTAAACTTTATCTCATTGCCGTGCTTATTAAATTCAAATATAGCCGTCATTTCAGGCTGTAGCCTCTTCTCATCTCAGATAGATATCTCTTGCTACTCGAAGGGCAATCAAGCAAACCTCTAAGAGCTGCTTATATTATAAACATCCAATCTAACATACACAGAAATACAGGTGAATCATCAAATACAGAAGATTCATTCAGGCGCAATCACATTTCCCCTCCTTAGCGATACCCTTTCCCCTTAATTTTACATATTTGTGTCAGGGAAAGGTTTGTGCCAATTATTTATTAATGAAAATTTAGGAGTAAGTTATTTTCTGTGAGTCTGTATGTTTTATTCTCTATATTTTAGTGTAAATGGTTTATTTTTTATATTCATTTTAGGTGTATTTCTGTGACAATGAATCTTTGTGTATTTTATGAGCATTTTGGAGTGGAAAGATCTCTAAAATCTACCTGGAGACAAGGAAATGTAGTTTGTCTTTAGTTCTATTCGGAAAGGACTAACAATCCTGTGATTTTTACAGAGATACAAGTTTGGATTGCAATCTCAATTGGTGTTCAACCTCACGCGATCAGATTGAGTGACTGCTATACATGCATTTAATATATTTGAACGTTTACCATATTAACGTGAAGACTGCTAAAATTAAAACAATCTTACATGAAATTGATATTAATGTACCCAGTCTCAACATTTTTATGAATTCTTGTAGATTTTTTTTTCTTTTTAAAGCATGAAAGGACTTTAAAGCATGAAAACACCCAAGAAAATTTTTTCTCTAAAACATTTTCCAGAAACTCAGACATCACTTTCAGATGGGATTAAATTTCTCAGATGAGCAGCGAGTAGGTCACAGTAGGTCTTTTGCTCTGGAATTTTTAATGGCGATGTGAGAGAAACCGACTTTGCAGATTCAGACAGGATTAAAAACACAAGTCCATCTGAGAAATTTCAATAACGACCCCCTGAGAACTAGTCCCATCTGAATAGGGCATATGACTAAAAGTTCTAAATCCATATTTCCTTCATCCCACTCAGAGCCCAAACAGATTCTGCCAGTTATATATTAGGAAATCAGCTGCTGATTTTGTTCTAGTAAGTCTGAAAAGAAAAACAAAACACTATATGTTCAACTTGGGGCTCCCTGTTTCTAACTGAACAAAGAAACGTATTCATCAAAGGAGCGTCTGGTTAAAATATATTCTGCCACGCCTGATTACGTCCTTTTTCACACATCACAAGAATCTGCAGTTCTCCACACATTGTAATTAAGAACAGCCATGTGTCTTTTCCCAATGCTCTCTGATAGGTCTACACTCTATAGGTCTAAATTTAGGAAACATTCTTCAAATTTAATTATGCTGAAAAATACATCTTTAGAATCCAAATAACTTGTTGATGTTTAGATTAGTATAGATTTAGAAACAATTTAAATATTTTGCTACTAACTTCACATACAGACCAATATGCTATGATCTCATATAAACTTATACATTTGAGAGAATACATTGACATCACTTTCCCACTAGGCCACACCCCCTTCACTGAGACAAGTGCTAAAATGGCTATGTTTCATAACAGAAACAAACTGTGGGTAATTTTTATGATTAAAGTATATGCACATGTTTGTGATCACAGCAAATTACCCGATGAAAAACTTCCCAGGGACACATTCATTTGGCCAGAAATAGAATTTCCTGACATTTAAATGTCCCTAATCTCAACACTGGGATAGAACAGTGTGTTTTTTTTTTACAATACGTATTAGATAGGGCCTTAGATAGCTAAGCTTTTTTTGTAAAACAGCCTCTTATTATTAGCACCAAAAAGGATTGTTAATAGTGGCAAATTCCCATCAACTGCAATATATATATAACTCTATGTTCTTTCAAACCATCTCATTTTTTTTTACAGGTTCCGGCAAACTTTTCAGGACACCGAATCATTATTTACTATGCAGACAGTGTTATAATTTATTATATGCCTTTGAGCAAAATGTGAGTCTAGAATGTCTACTATTATCAAGCAGGTTGTGGGTGCATTATTCCATATTTAATGCACTGATTTATTTGAATATATTTTTACGTCTTAGCTGCATTAACTTCTCTGCAATATGCAGAAAAATCTGAGAAAGTAGAAAAGGAGCATGATTGAGGCGTTAAAAAAGTAGCGAGTGATCAGTAACAATTTTCAATCATCATCATCACACTTTCTCAATTAGCCTCAATTTGAAAAAGCCAGGACATTTATTTTTCATATGAGGCACTTGAATGTTAATTTGGTCTCGTTTTCATTTCCCTGAAAGACTTTCTCTCAGGCTCTAGCTTTTTTAAGCAGAATGAAAGAGTTCATTTGCACCCTCCATTATTCCTTTGATTTTAACAAGAGGCCTATTCCCTGCTAATGAAACCAGCTTGATCTTATCAGCACCAAACTTGACTCCAGGCTTGGTGTTTGACTCATATGACTTTCGAAAACACTGCTTGAAAATCTCCAGCTCTCATCATGAGCACAAAACCATTTCCCGCATTACGACCAGCTCCCAATTATGCCTTTTGCCAAGCTTTGGACCCAGTTGCACATGGATCTTTTTGAGTAATGGGTCCTTTTGTGTCCCTGTCCCACACAAGCCAATGCTATATAGAGCTTTTGATCTTGCTGACTCTTTAACTTAGTTTCTGAACTCTTGAGATTTTCCTCATGTTTAAGTTGGAGTTGTGAAGCATATCTTTTCTAGACAATGTCTACTATAAACTTAAGATACATGGACTTTATTTATTGCTACATGTTTCATTTATAGCTGCATTTATGTTTCTGGAATCCCTTAATGTTATGTCCTGTCATGTTATGAGACCTCAAGAAAGACACTTCAGTCCATTTGTACATCTAGTTCATGGGACAAATTGACAATTAAGCTGACTTTGACTACAAACTACTCTACAATACTATTATATCACAATATAGACAAAGCAGGCTCTACTTCAACTACCAATAGAACATTTTGAACTTCAGGCAATTTGTCGACTCGAATCACAAAGATTAATTGCTGCATAAAAAACAGCGGGGTTCATCTCAGATATTGTGAGGATAAAAATCTGGAATAAAAAAAGTAAATTCTTATAAAGATAAAAAATCAATTCAAATTAAATGGTTGTAAATAATAATAAATTGGTTGTAGATAATAAAAATGCTAGAGCTTGGGATATTTTTTATTTCTTACAGGTTGGTTGTTAATATTGTTAACAGTGTAGTTTTTATAACATTAAAGATTGTTTACTGCCACCGAATTCTGAAAAAGAAGTCAAATTGCAAATAAAAAAATGTCACTTACAGTGGCAAATGTTCTTTATAAATCATTGGTTGCCTGATTAAGAAATTTCAGTTTAGTGTGTCAACTAGGAGACAATCACAGTGACATTTGAGAAGCTTATATGGTTTTTGAAGAAATAAAGTTTAATTGATTTTTGGAAACTGTTCAAAAATTATTGAACAAAAGTAGGCAAAATAAAAATGAACTCAATACTTTGTGCATCCTCCTTTTGCAGAAATAGCAGCCACTAAATATTAATATTCTCTCTGTGCTTGCAATTGTTTATTGTGTGTACTCTGCTTTCCCCACATTAGCCCCCAAAAGCTTTGGGTTAAATGGTTACTCTAAAACCCCTGAAGAATAAATGCGTAAGTGAATGCCACCCTGTGATGAACTGGTTTAAGGAACCCTGTGACGGATGGAATAATTGGGTAAAAATGGATGGATAGTAGGTGAGCTACAGATGAGACAAAAAAACAAAACATTTTTTTACAGTTTAGAACTCTAGAATTTCTCTTTAGCTAGAAAATGGTTGACTAAAGGCGTTCTATGTCAAAGATACAAAAGGAAGCTTGTAGCTTTTCAATATAAATGTATTTATTTAGAGCTTATATACATATTAGTGTGTATTGAAACACATTTTTAATTCTAAAACAACTGAATGGCATTAAGAAGTTAATCATTTATTTATTTATTTGACAGGATATTTTATAAATATTGTTTACAAATTAGAACAACCAATTAACCTGGCCAGATTTTAGAAATGTTGGAGGATTCTGAAACCCCCTGAGGCAACCCATGCTCACATGGGCCTCTGCCCAGAGAGGGTTTTTGGGTCTGTGTTGCAAGCAGCTAGCTGCAGCCACTCAAAGCTATAACAGAAAAGTAGCCTTAGCCTTTAGTGGTAGCAATAGAATAATTTATAGTGCAGAAGGGAGATGGGGTTTTCAGTATTGCTGAGATTGTTGAGGATTAATGCTTCGGTGGTGTGCAGAGATACTCGATCAACGATGCTCTCAGATTTGAAATATTTTAATTTTAATTGTGACCACTTCACATGATGAATACCAACTAATTTGCATTTTGTTCACTTATAAATAAAGAAATAATTTTAAAAATAGCATTCAAAATGTATACATTTTTCAAAGATTTTTTTTTTTCTTTCTGAATCTCAAATTCACAACCTTTAGAAGAAGCAATTAGATAAATGTTCGTAAGAGATTCCACAGATTACGCTCAAAATATAACTAACTGGAACCAAATATTGAAGTCATTTTAAGTAATTCTAAAGTATACTGAACTTACCACATTCATGCCACCCTTTCATTTGCCTTCTTGAGCAGAGGTCATGTTTACGGTACATATGGTCTGTCCGATCCTGAAGAAATCTTTGTTTGATGTCATAATAGGAAACATATGGTGTTTACACAGATCAAGTGTGGTCAAGTTGGGATGCATGGAATGTTGGCAAGACTGAAGTGTACAGTATCTTGTCATGGGCAGTTTCCTTAGGTGACTTAATATCTCTTTTACATCTCTGCAAGAAAACTCACAGACCAAAAACACCCAGCTTCTTTTTTTACATTTTCTTTACATTCTCATTATCGCAAACTTGAAAAATACATTTCTAAATATTACATTTTGTCATTTGTTCACAAAAAAAAAAAACACAAAAATTGAGAAGAAAAAGTCTTTATGTTTTATAGCAAAAAATCTTGAAAAATAAAAATGGTATAAATCCTTTAAAAAAGCAAGACAAGTTCAAAATTCTGTGAAAATCGCATTAAAAAAACTAAACCTTAGACACTGTTCCAAGCACTTTTTGTGCCATAACTTTAAAAAATGCTTCTAAGGGTTAATCATGGTCAAGATGAAAGCTTCCTTACAGAATATTTGAAATGCATCTACAAAAAGGAATCTTATCAAATGGTCATGAGCCATGAAACATCTACAAGTTTGTCTATCCATTTTCATCTGCTTTACCAGGTAAACACAAGTGGTCATTTATCAAGAGCGACACAAACTCAACAAACAAAATGAACTATCAGTAGAATTTATCTCTTTGACATCTGCATGATTGGAGATACTTTGTAATTACTGTGAAAGATTTGATGGGGCACAAATCATTGCTGGTAAGTATAATCCTTGAAAATGTGCCAGTGCTTTGTGAGGTATAGGTATGTCCAGTATGTTTTCAATCTGTCTGAAAAATTCATTCTTGTCCAATTCAGACTTGGTGTTTTGTTTTCATCAGATTATTTCAGGTGATTCAGAGTAATTGTCACAACACAGCAGTGAGATTCAGTCAACACATATTGAAACCAAAAGTTGTTGAAGACCGCTTTATATACACTCATAATATTGTCTTTTAAAACTATTTTTTCTGTGAAAAAAAAAACCTTAATGTTCTTTATCAGAACATAACACGAAATACTGCAGGCATTGAATGTTTTCAGGCACATTATTGTAAGGGATGTATTTTCATTGTTAAAATCAGCATGTGATTGCACTGTGAAATAACTTTATCTTTATCAAAGAGTTCTGAAACTTCTCAGTGAAGACAGGAATAGCTTACAGTACATGTCTTTAATGATTCATAAGTCATCCATTATGAATGACTCTATAGGCCACAAAGAAACAGATGAAGACCTCTAGTCTGAAATATAGGAGTAAATTACTTTGACACTGTGTGAATAATTAGAAGAAATTGCAAACTTTTTTTTATTTTTCCCCAAACAAATGCATTCATTAATGCCCATAAAAGAACCAGGTTCTATTTTCTATGCATTTTCCTGGAATTTCTTGCTTATATATACACGTTATACATTTAATCCACGTGAACTGTCAAACAAACAGTGAACCTCAAAGCAAAGTGGCCTTGCTCATTTATAATATATGGATGGGAAAACCTGAAATTAAAAGATACAAGTGAAACAGACAGAGGTTCTTTGATAAATATGTTTCTCTTTACAGTTTTTCACATAATCTTTCGCAAAATTGTTTATTTCTTAATAATTTTACATTAAGATAAAAATAAATTGTTAATTATCAAAGTAATAAAAGATCTAATAAACTGTACATAAAACCAGCAGTGGACTAAAAGTACATGTTACCAAAAAGGAACAATAATACACATGTTATTTGCATTAAATCATAAAAATACAAAAATCATTTCACATTTTTTATGTACAATGCAACTAAAATGTTTGGACAGACCTTTAGTATCTTTTTCTTTTCCATCACGATAAGGTAATGAGAAACATCCAGTTACCTCTCACTCTGAAGCAACAACATTCTTCTAGATCATCTAGCTGTGAATTTTTCAGAATAATCTAGATTGAATACCATTTTGCTTGTGTTAGGATCTCCTCTTGTTTGCCCTATTTGGAGCTTGTGTTCAGCTCTCTCACACTATCTCTGCTCCTGCCCCTCCCTGCCAGTTTCCCCCTAATTACCTCCTCACCTGTTCCTGCTTTCTCCCCTTTATAGTCTCTCTATGTCCTCTGTCTGTCACTTGTTCACTGTTCACTGTTTGTGTCTTGAGACTCAACTCCAGGTATCCTAGTAAGCTTTATGCTGATTTATTTTTTTGGAGAATGTTACGATTTTTGTTCTTTAGTTTATGTTCCAGTGTTTTAAGTGCAGTTAGTTTTCCCCACAGTGGGTCGTTTCTGTTATTTCTGTTATTAATAAACCCATTTTTGTTCACTCCAGCTCTTGCATTTGAGTCTTTTCCTTTTATCACCATCCGACACTTAACAGCTTGATGGACCATTCCTCTGAAGCCTATACTCAAGCTATTAGCTCCAGATCCAGAGACTGGAACTCTATTGCAATCACAACCCCTGCTGAACCTCACATTCAAATATTTTTTTATTTTTTTGTATCACAATCCAGATGTGTGACGTAAATGGCAAACTATTTCAATGTGATTTAAGCATTTGGCTGATAGTTTATGCACAGCACTGTGCATAAGGAGGTGACGATAAATAAAACATAATAGACAACAGCACCACGTTTAACTGCAATCACCTAAAAGATTTTTAAAAGACGTAACCAACCCCATAGCTTAAACTGATATGAGTTGGATCACTATCATAGAAAACTACACCAAACAATTTATAATACTGTTTTGAAATACTGATGCAAGTGGAGGGTGTATTAGGGAGCATGTTATATCAGAAAAAGGACAGTAACCAATACAATTAAATAATGATAATGGTTACTTGTTCAAAATGCATGACTCTTTTGCTAGTCTATGTTGCCATTGGTAACCATCATCGATATGCTTATAATCACGATGATTAACATTTGAAAGCCATTCATGCAGATCAGTAGTGAATGATGGAAAGTTATGTATTTATTCATGTTCAATATGAGAAAAGAGTCATTGAATATCTTTTCATGCATTTCTATTTAGCACGATTTTTAAAGGATCGTCAGTAAAATCAGATTCACTCACATTTCTCAGATTCACATTTTAAAGTGAAGTCGAAGAATTCTTGTTTTCTTGAATTCAAGATTATACTCTTGTAAAATAAAAATAACAATACTAAGATAAAAATGTTTAAATAATTGAAATATATTTCAGAAAATCATAAACTGACATAAATACATTGATTTTAAAACCCAAGCATAATGCATAACCTGAGACAGTTGGAGAGAGTTGAACTGGAACCAACAAAAGATGCTGATCTGGGCCACATTTGGGTTGTTTCGCTAAATACAGCAGTTATTTCACTGACCCCACGTGGACCGAATGATGATGACATGAAAGAATGATAGAATGTCGATGTCTCTTGTCCCAGCAGAATAACAAATCTAAAATAACTTTTTGGCCACTGTTAATGCTGACGGCCTGACCTAAGGTTGTTCAATAATTCAATGGAAACCTCTTTGGAGCAGACAGGGTACATTGAAAGACAGAGATTGCTTCGACACCCTCTGAAATCACCCACTGAAGGCCTGCATTCCTTAATGGGACAAATTGATGGATACAAGATGTGAAGAGCATCAAGTTGTGAAACATGATTTACAGGATTTTCCTTTCTTTCAATGTTTCACCAGAAATTTGTCCAAAATGTACACAAATTGATGATATTGAGATTTGTTTCCACACATCTATAATTTTTCCCAAACTAATGCTCAAAGTACAATGTAATCCAATCAATCTCTAAAAAGAGTTCAAGTAAGTGAGAGAACTGCATTTAATAGTTTCATTTCAGTTGATTTCATGTAGGTACCTTCATGAAATATCTGTGCAGATGGGGTCAGTTGTGGGGTAATGTTGGAGTGTACTGTTGTGTTTCTCTTACTGTTAGTTTGTTCTGCCTGTGACTCACCTGATGACTGGTCAAAAAGTATGGATCACTTTTAAACTTTTTTTTTAAGTCCTTGCTCAAATTCTGTTTATTTGTTTTCGATCCTGTGTGAAAAATTTAGCAGAAACACACCTCCTTTACATCGTTTAAGTTTAACAATCCTTTTTTTAGCCTTTCGAAGCCTCTGCATGCACAGGTACATGTGCCAATCACACCAGCTGTTTTAAATTAAGTAGGATTGACACGACTCACCCTGTCAGGGTTTATCCCCGCCTCTCGCCTGCTGTGCGCTGGAGATAGACACCACCATAATAAGCGGGTTAGAATGAATAATATAACCCACCTTTTGTTTAATTCTGATTTCACATTGAATGTATAAGTTTAAAAAAATGTAGTTTTGATATTTTTAGTTTTAAACAAACATAACACTTACATTAACAGTTATGATTCATAATTTGCAACATAATTCAAATTAAAATATGAGAAAATACATGATTGCCATTCATTTTCGTTGTCAGCTAGTGGTGAAAAGAAGGGATTTCCACCGCGGCCCTTGGAAGTACAAGGCCTGTGATATGGCTTGTGTTTTTCAAACTTCTGACATGAAGAAAAAACATAATGGCACAAAGTGTATGATTTATGTGTTTTTATTTTTTATTTCTAAAAATAGAAATTGTTCATTCTCATTTTTTGAGAATTACTGTGTGTACAAAAAAAAAGATTTCAGGTGAAAAAAAAAATGTTTTAAAGGTCATTTATTAAAGGACATTTCTAAGTAGTAAAAAAAAAAAACATGCAAAAAGGCCCCGGACTTCTAAGGATTAAATTTGCCATAACAACTTTGCAGGCAGATAAAATAACAGTAAAAGAAACACAATACTATGCTTTAACGTTAACCCACAAACTAATGCCATCAATGACATTTTTTTTTTCACAGGGGTCTCAATAAATGCCACAGGAGAACTCTCCAATGGCAGCACACTCTAGGTTTTTTTGTGTGTGTTGGGGTCCCCACTTATATATAAACGGGGGCTCTCTGAATTCTGAACTGTCAATTGTTTTCATTCTCCAAAGCTGACCTTATCAACTTTGGATAATGTTCAGTGCTATTTCCCTCTTTAAAATCACTTAGAATCCGTCACGAGTGAGGGATCAAGATTCAGCATAATCAAGCTTATCAAGCCTGATTAGGTTTATATACAGAAAAATACACTGCAATTAACTCTGATTCAGAACACTCTGGCTATATAATGAAGCTACAAAAGGCTCTTGTGGGCAAAAAAACAATAAAGAAATCTTGTGTTCAAAACAAAATCATTCGCCAAAAACAGCTCAATTAAAACTATCGTAGGAAAAGCAGACATGTGAGATTACATCCTAGATTTAACAAAAAACAATTATTTTTTTTCATGCATTTCTATCCAGACCAACTGTTATCTCTGCTGATTATTAATGTACTTTCAGTGTATCTAAATATGTTTGATTCAAAGTGTGTGAGCTGGAACAATCGGGATGTGCAATGTTCGGCTGGCAAGCTCAATGTGTGATACACAGAGGGTTGCAATTATCTGTTTGAGAATCTTTAAAAGGGAAGCTAGATGTATGCTGGTCATTTGTGTAAATGCTTCATAAATATTCCTTTTGAACAATCATATGGCAAATATTCAAAGCAGTGGAACAAACGCTGAAGAGATTGTGTCTAAGCATTTATGCAAAATCAAGTTCAAACAAAGGCATCTTGTAAAGATCTACCTCAGAGTTTAATGCAGTGATTCAATTATTGCAGGATCACCAGGAACAATTGATTTAAATGCCTGTTTAAAATCCTGAAAGTATGTTTTTAATGTAAAATTGCTACAATATTACTGATTACTTATTCAAAATATATTCAGAAACAATGAATCTCCCAGAAACACTGCACACTTCACATTTTAAATAAAAATGTCACTATGAACAAGTACAAAGGTAATGTACAATTAAATGAAAACAATGTCTGTAAAAAATATTCTACGTCTGTAAAGCACCTCCAGTACACTGCTGTTGTCAGGGATAAATGCACCTATAAAATACAAGTCATTAACCTCTATCTTTAACAGCATTCTGCTTAACTAACAACATATGTCAAGGCAAATACAGCTCATTCAGAGGCATTTTTGTCATTCTTGTAATCAAAAATGGATTATACTGAAGGTATTCACTGAATGGATGAGAAACAAAGGAAGAAATTCACCTCAGGATCCCACTTAAATTACCTCTAGGGATTAAAGGTCTATGTGCAGATGCAGTCTGCTGTGATAAGCCAGCACCTCATGCAGAGCAATCACTGATTGAATCTGTGATTTTACGCACACTAACACCCCCCTGCAGCCTTGACCCCTGGTTTGAGACTGCAGCAGATATCTGATCATGAACAAAACCTCTCTCAACTGGTGCAGCTCAGGGGGTTTTCTGAAGGGGTCAAAGGTGTGATACATTGCAGACCACTGGGGGCAGATTCAGGGGAAGCTATGTGAAACACTTAAACACTGGGAAAAAAGCTCTGATTAAAATGGTTATGAGGTGTGTTAACAGCTTTTGGGATACCCTCAGCTTGAACCTGGCGTTAGATTTCCATGGAATTTCAATATTGTTACGGATATATTGAATATATTGTTATTTGGACTGTTTTAAATAGACCTAAAAGTTTTTTGCATTTTGTTTGATTTAGTCAGAGGGGGTTTGTTGTAATAGCCATATATATCAGAGTATTTTTGGCCAACCCTATCCATGACATAATAAAAAGTGTGATAAGAGATCAGGAAAAATCAGGAAAACAACAATGGATCTGAACGCCCCGAAGAACTCTTGTTTTTACATTTTATTATTTTAAAGAATCCGGAGGGAATGACTTTTACTCTCTTCTTCTTCTCGTGTGTGACTGGAACTGGAATATCAATGTTTTTGTATGTAATTTGCGTGGTTCAATGACTTTCTCAGACCAATCAGCACTCACGTCATGCTTCCTGTGCCAATCAAGAGAATGGCATCAGTTCAGAGAAATGGTGTCAGTCCTAGAACCTCCTCAAAGCGCTGTTCCACATTAAAACTGAGCTGAACTGAACTGTACCGTGTCGTGCAGTGGAATAGCACCATTAGATAGAGTACAACTGTACTGGAGACTGTACACTTGACCACAAGGATAATAACAGCAGTGGAATTGCAATCTCCATAAAATGGCATGTTTTTTAATGAAAGGCTCAACAAATATTAATTTTACATCAATTTATAATTTCCTTAATTGCCGATATGTTTCTCTCTTTGTCCATCACTGAATGCTGATATCTCTGTATTTAGTTTCTCACTAATTTGTCAGTGCCAATCACAGTATAAAGCTGCAATAATCACACATCGCTGCTGAAGCAACACACTGGTGACAGCCAATGTCTTCACTGAGCTGATGAGCACCAATGATCTACAGACTGAAGCACACCCTGAAGTGCACTTGTAAACTGCATAAAGCACTTGGCATTCGAACGGGCATCCCAGGAAACGTATGTCAGTTTCATTGGTTTGTATCATTCTGAGCAAATGTTCGTCACCATTGTTTAATAGCAACAGCACTGCATGTATTTCTTCTAACTGGCTCCTTATGAATCCTAGGTAGTGCTATGAGGTTCCACTGGTGCACATACCAGATACATTGGGCAAAAGGCAGAAGACGTCGCCTGACAGGTCACAGTCGATGATGGACCAAATTTCTACAATGTTTTCAAACTCTAACCTACTATTGTTGGCTATTTATTCTTAACTTGGAGCAGGAACCTCCTCACATGGAGTGACATCCATTCTGACCCCTTTGTTCTGCCTTGAGCAAAACAGATTTTTAACCATATTAATCATATTTCCAATACAATTACCAAAATCATATTTAATGTTCAGCCCTGCGATGGACTGGCGGTTTGGAAAATGGATGGATGGATATTTAATGTGCATGTTGATCTACTGTTAATATGTATAAATGTTGTAGACTATGCATGTTATTTATAAAATGAATTCCAGAAGACAACAGCATCGTCTTAGTGAAAAGGCACTTTATAATATATCTGCATATTTCTCCACCAACCCGACAACCAGTGACAAAAATAACTATTTAAATTATGAAGTACTGTATGCACATACACTCTCTGGATTTCCATACCATCCCCAGTGCAGCCACAGAGCGCCGTAGCCATGCAATTAAACAGCTTAATTATCAAACTGCCCTTTCACCACAATAAGATAAATGTTAAAATTAAAATGCAGATTTCACTATTCAGTCTTTTCCCCCCAACCCAGTTCTGTTCAAGTTCAGACCGGTTGTCCTGGCAACAAGGTTTCCTAAGTGAATAGATAAGCACCATTGATGAGCTAACAGAGCTAATGAGTTATTTGACATGTAGAGGGAGAATGTGTTCATCAGAAATACTTATGAACATGCACAAACTGCTCTGTTCGTGGAAACGTAACCAGATTTGATTTGGTTCAAGGTTGGAAGAAATGCAATGGCTGCGAAGGTATAAGAAAAGTGGAAAACAGAGCACTTTAATAATCAAGATGAAAACAATCGCTATGTCTCCTTGGAAACAAGTCTACCGAACACATAAATACGATACAGTTCAACCCTCTGAAGATCAATGTAATGGTAGGAGCTAAGATAATTGATCATTTCCGGCACAGCTAAAGGAAAGCTAAAGGGTTGATATCAATACAAATAGTATAGAAAGTTGAATAAAAGTGGTATTTTAAAGACAAAACAAAACTTCTCAATTAAAGATGGCATTAGAAATCAGAAATGTTCCAAGTTAACTGTTACCAGATGATTTAAAGAGTCAATATTACAGATTTTTGAAAATGACCTCTTATAGAGGGTGCAACATGCCTCTAGCTGTTTCCTCTACAATATTTGCTGTGAGGGGAGTAAGTGATATCAAGACGTGTTTTGAGTTTTTCATGCCATTTCATGCCAACATATATAAACAGAGAATTTTTTGAGGACCTGGGACAATCCCTTATCAAGGCACAAATTGAGTGAAGAGATCGTGTACCCCGAGATCCAGAGGGTAGACAGAGTTTAGACAGCTGCAGAGCTCCTCTAGTACTCCGTCCATACCACAAATACCATGCACTTCAGCCACCTCCTCAGCCAGCTAAGCCTCAACGCCAACTACATCAGCCACAACCCCACTCAGGCCACCTGACTCCAAAAGTAAAGGTGTTCGGTCTGCCCAAGCAGTATGGACAGAAAGACAAATACACCATGCTTCACCAGCATGAAATATCTCTGCAAGGAACACTCTAAATGTGTCACATTTTGCCTCGCATGCATCTGAACACACACAAGTTCTTGCACATACGAAGTAGTAATTGGTTTAATTGATTTATTGTTTCGTTGACTGCGTGACCTTGTCATTCTATATTTTATGCTAGATTCTGATTTTGTGTTGATGTTAAGGCTGTATTGTTTAAAAATATATACCTTTTGCCTCCTCTATTTAAAAATATATCGGTTGAAATTGACCCGTAACACCGTATGTGTTACAAAAGTTTAAAAAATAAGAATGTAAAAACGAAATTCAGCAAATGAAATTTATTTTAGGAATGAGTCTAGTGGCGGCATGGTGGCGCAGTGGGTAGCACTGTGACCTTCCTGGAAGGAGTTTGCATGTTCTCCCCGTGGTTGCGTGGGTTTCCTCCGGGTACTCCGGTTTCCCCCACAATCCCAAAAAACATGTGGTTAGGTTAATAACCCCTTAGGGTGTGAGTGTGTGAGTGAATGTTGCCCTGCGATGGACTGGCGACCTGTCCAGGGTGTACCCCTGCCTCTCGCCCAATGTGTGCTGGAGATAGGCACCAGCAGACCCCGTGACCCCGAAAGGGAAGCAGCGGGTATGAAAATGAATGAATGAATGAGTCTATAACCCCTCAGTAACAATCAGGTAATACAACAATACTTTTATTTTGTTATATTTTTATCATGAGGTTTATTCTACCATTTTTTATTAAAAAGTGGGACATATTGAAAAAAAAAGACCTGAGGATCCCACCAAAGGAATTAAAACCAACAATTTTCTTGTCAAATAAGCCAAACAAGATAACTAAGAGATGAGAAAAAAAATATTAAAGATATTTGCTTTTAGTGTATTTTAGGGTTGATTTAGGACATGGGTCAAAACTGACCCGTTAACATTAGAGTTAGCTAACACAGGAGGAAGTTTAAAGAGCACATATTATGGATTATTAAATATCCTTTATAAAAGACACTTTTTGAAATTGGACTTTGATCACATGGTCCCTAATTCCATGTACTATTTTATGTGAACAATTCTTTCACTGTGAATGAAACATTAAAGTGATTCAGATCTGTGTAATAAGAATGTGTTTGTGCTGCGGATGTTTTTTTTTTAGATATCAGCTGATGAGGTGTAAAAGGCTGATTCAATCACAAGAGAATGTGCTGATTACCAAGATCACAGTGTTTCTCTCACAACAATCCCCTTGAGAAAATCACTAAATCACATGTCAGTTAAACACTTTGTGTGTCTAACAGAAGACTCACAGGAGGATGTCTTACAAGCAGCCTGGGACAGAAGATGACAGAGCTTGATGATGAGTCTAGGGTACATCTATTTCGAACCCAGTGAACTGTCTAGAGGGCTAACATTCTCACGGCCAAACTTTCATTATACACTCTGCTACCATCAGAAATCCAAGGTGATAAATGACTGATGGTTCTTTGCATGACTGCTGAATATTTCAAAACCTGTGATGCCATCACAAAAATTTACATCAGAGCAATACTCCTTTGAAATAAAACAAATATTCATACTTCATTCATTTGACTGAATGGTTAAACAATGAAACAAAACAACACAAAACAAAATTAAATGAAACAAACCAAAATAACACAACACAAAATGAAACAAATAAAGTATGTCATCACACAAGTTTATATCAGAGCAGTACTCCAAAACAAAAACAACACAAATATTCATACATTGATTCATTTGAATAAATGATCAAACAATGAAACTAATTGAAACAACACAGAACATAACACATATTTTAATGAAACAAAAAAATAACACACCACAAAATTAAATGAAGCAAAACAAATGAACACAACACAAAATGACAAAAATTAACATAACATTAAATAAAACACAACACAGCCCACATTTAAATTGGAAAAAAAAGAAACAAAACAAATTTCAAATCTACACAGTAAAATCCTAAGAGTTCAATTAACTCTACTCAGAGTATATTTGGTCCCACTCTATATAGAGTTAAACCGACTCTGAGAAAGAGTAATTTAATAATCTAATTTCTTCATGGTTTTCCAAATCTGCATGGAAAATGCAAACTAAATATTAACTATTCAGAGAGGGCCCAAGTCCACTCCAAAAAGAGTAAAAACAGACAAAAATAGACTGTTTATGTTCTTTTTATTACTGTTCAAATAGACTTATTTAAATAACTCTCCTTCAGAGTTGGTTTAACTCTATATAGAGTGGGACCAAATACACTCTGAGTAGAGTTAATTTAACTCTTAGGATTTTACTGTGTAGAAAAAAAATAGTAAAGAATACTTGACGACCTGCCACCACCCATTTGCCTGCTTCATGTTTATAAAGAAATGAGAAATTGTCTGCAGCTTCCTGTTGTGTGAAAGAATGCAGCAGAGATGGAAGGTGGGAGTTAAGCGAGGGTGCTCAGGTGGACTCATGCTATTTATTCCTTTTGTGGGAACAATTTCGTGACTACCCCTGATTTGTCTGTCACATCCCATCATGACTGGTGTTCTTTGAGTTCTACTTTCCCCAGTGATTCAGCATGATTCGCTGTACCAAAGGAATGTATTGAATTCTGGGCAGTTTGGTTATAGTCTGTGAACGTGATTTACCCATCTGGACAAATTTCAGAAAGCAATTCTGAAATGCTGCCATCAAGTTAGCCATTTTGAGTGCTAGAGTCTATGTGCCTGTGATGGGGTCGGTGGTGTATGACTAGGTGCAGGTAAAGGAAAATGTGTTAGGAAGGAAGTGTGGAATCAGTGAATCACAATATGTCGATTTCTCTTTAGTATAGTTCAGAAGAGATAAATGAAATAAAATGAAATTAAAAATAAAACAAAATGAATCATTCCCTTTAAGGACACCTTGCTTTATTTCTGCTAAAACCCTCTCTTTAAATGTACTTGCAAAGTCGACAAAATCAAATTATCCAGACTGAGATACTGTACATCAGCCAATTCGCTTACAGCGCAAAGCACATGGAACACAAGTGCACAGGTGATTTCCTGTCTCCCTCCTCTAATTGAATGTGATGAACCTTGAAAAATCCACAGCTGAACATTTATTCAAAGCATTTGGAGAAATAAAAGGATTAAACAAACCTGACAACTTCCTCCAACGGTGCAATGGGGACATTTGCATTTCACAGAAAAACCCCAGTGAGTGAGGATACTTTTCATAAACATTGATGACATTTCTTTCATGTTCCAGTTTCCATTGCATCAAAGATGATTCTAATAGATAATGCCAAGGTTACTTGTGATAGTAATCAAAGGAATTGTAATTGTAAAAGCGACCAAGGACTGCTTATGCACTGGGTGGAAATGGAATTAGCATTTGTTAGCATAATCACGTGGGAACAAAGAGAAAGCATCATTTCTTTTTAGTATGATGCTTCAGAGAATAACGCCTTAGCAAAAATAACTTGGGCCAAGGTCAGTGTGAAAACTACATTTTTTTCTCTTTTTTGCCCTGATAATATTAGCTCTAATAATGTTATGCTTACTTTTGTCCCATGTGGGGGCTGCCTCTGCAACATGCAAACATTCAGATTATACGCATAATTTAATGAGTGGCCAGGCAATCCATCAGCTTTGTACATGTGAAAAGAGTTCAGTACAACTCCACTAAATAAATATATATTCTATTTTGGAATGTATACACAAACACAATGGAAATTTGTAACATAATAATGAGAATCAACTACGTGTAAAATGAATATGAAAATGATGGGAAAAAGGCTAAGCTATGCATTTTGTATTGGGAAACCTTTCTCAAATCTTAGCAATAAACAAACAAGAAAAAATAAGTGCACAATGGCACTCTGAAAAAGACATTATTTTTGTTAGAGCTATGGGTTTCTTGTATTTTCTAGTTTTCATTGGCCCATAATCCAGTTTTACGAGAAGCTAAATGGACTGCCGCATAGTTGAACTACTTAATCTGCATTTTTGTTGCACAAACGTGCCTTGGCTCTATGCAAATTCAGCTCATTACATGTTTTATTTTGTTTTACAGATACAGTCCCCGGCAATTTAATACTCAAAATCAAGTTCATGATGTGCAAAACACATTAACTGAACGAAATATGAAAACAGACAATCGAGAGGAAAAACCTTGTAATCAGTGCATGTATTTCCTTTCAGAACTGAATTTTCAACTGGAAAACCATTACACCATAAAGCCTGTTTGAACGGACTGAGACAGAGGTTTTAGGTCAATTAAAATTAAGTCATTAAAATGCATTGAGGGCAAAATCTGTCTCAAATTGCAGCAAAGAATAAGCTTAACGGAAAAGTAGAGAAGCTGCAAAAAATATACACACAACTAACATCCCATAACCCGACTTGACTTTTGAACAGCATAATTAAAATGCTATGATAACACCTTGAGTGACACATTAACTTTGAAATATTTAATTTAATTTTCCGGGGTCTTTATTTCAAACACTTAAGAGAGTGTTTGAAAGAGTAACTGCTGCCAACCTATAATTGCTTTTTCATTTTCACTACCACCAAATGATGGATGTGATGACTTCAATTCTGATTTTCGAGAACCATTTCTTAAAATTGAATTTCAAAACAGAACATGAAAGAGAATCGACATTATCTTTATTCTCAATATATTACACAGATGCCGAGCACACGCTTTAACCTTAAATAACCCAATGCTAGGGAATAGAATGGCTTGTGAAATATGCTTCTAGACACTCATCAACTGTTAGAGTTTTCGACTGTAAAGCGCAAGCTGGCTTGAGTGAGTTTGTGTCAGTCTGTATTTTCTTCAGCTTAGACCTCCATTGACTCGTCCTTGAGAAGCACTCTCATCTCTGCTTTATGCTGGTAACATTAATAATAGGCGAGTTACGGTCATTGCCCATTTCTGAAAGTTCTAAGTCTATATGAAACAGATTTTTTTAATTGATTTAACAATGTAGATCCTAACCCTCGTCTTTATGTGATGGAAAATGGCACTTTCCATCTCTACAGCAGTGCTTTTGATGTTTTGATATTGTTAATTATTCTTTTTCTACCTTGTCCTGTACTGCTCAAAAGCCACCACAAGGGAGGCTAGGGGCTTGAGCTGGACAGCTCCAGGGGAATGAATAGATGATATGTTGTTTCCTCCTCTGAATGGAAACCATGAATTTATGTAATTATTGTTATTACAAAGTTATAACATACTATATAAGTTTGTTACAGTTCGTGTAGTACACACACACACACACGCACACACACACACACGCACACACGCACACATACACACACATATATATATAAATTCAAATGTGAGAAAATGTGTGAGTGTCTTTCAGTTTCATTTTACAGACCCTAAATCAGTGCCATCCATGCCATCTAGTTGTGAAAAAAATGGAAAACCTTTGGAAGTACAAGACCTGTAATATAGCCGGTATCATTCAAAATTCTGGAACAAAAAAATCACAGTGGAACAAATGCTTGGAACAGTGTATAAGGTTCACATGTTCACATTGTTTTGCATTGTCTTTGCTTTTTGGGGGTATTTTTTTTGTCTCAACAATAATGCCCTAGACTTCTGAGGATTAAAGCAGGTTCACCATGTGGTATCCAAAATGTAGCCAACCGCCATCAATCCCTTAAAGTAAATTCATTCATTCATTCATTCATTCATTCATTTTCATACCCGCTTCTTCCCTTTCGGGGTCATGGGGGTTTGCAGGTGCCTATCTCCAGCACACATTGGGCGAGAGGCAGGGGTACACCCTGGACAGGTCGCCAGTCCATCGCAGGGCAACATTCACTCACACACTCACACACTCACACCCTAAGGGGAATTTAGATTAGTCAATTAACCTAATCGCATGTTTTTGGGATTGTGGGGGAAACCGGAGTACCCGGAGGAAACCCACGCAAGCACAGGGAGAAAACTCCTTCCAGGAAGGTCACCGGTGAGCCTCGAACCGATAACCTTCTAACTGGAAGGCTACCCACTGCGCCACCATGCTGCCCCTTAAAGTAAATATAAAAACAATTTTATATCTGACTCCATGAAATATTTCATGAGAATAGAATACTCACAGAGAATACTCCTTTTACATGACCTTTTTATCAACATGTTTTTGAAAAGCAAGACATAAGCAGGTGGAACAGAGAAACAAAAATAGCCCTGAGAGACTGTCCCACTCTTCACGGGGCAACTAATCATCAACATAACCTTGCTTATCTAAAGCAACATATATCTCTGAAACAAAGTAGTTGACGTCAGAGGAGAATCCGTCAAGGAAATGGCCAGAACAGTATGATGTACATTCGTTCACATTTCTAAAGACTGATTTTTTCTGATACAGTTCTAAATCACGGAAAGGATGCTTCCTTCTGCTATTTTTTGTTTGATTATGTGACCAGTTTTTTTAAGTGTCATTTAATTATTATTTTTTTTTTAATACAGGTTAGCCTTGTTACTACCATCTACAGTTGTCAGATATTATGAAATGGTGTTCTAAAAGATGGCTGGTAACATGTTTTTCTTTGAAGTGTAAGTGTTATCCTTGAAGATGCACAGCACAGATAAGTGATAACATTATATAATTGAAAAAAAAATAGAGGTATAAGGGTGATTTCACACCTCACTTGTTTAGTTCCATTCAGTCCAACTAAAGTTTACTTTTTCTTTTACTATGGTTCGTTTGGGCAGGTGTGAAAGCAATATTAAACTCTAGATCTGACCAAAAGCAGACTAGAAAATGGTACAGACTTGCTTGAGGGGGTCTCAGTACAGTTCCAAATGCACTTTAAAGCTGTTCGTTTGTGGTGAGAACATGATGAGACTATCTAATAACAAATTAAAACAAAAAATGCTTCTTGAGCAAATTCAGCCACCCTACTCACTTGCGTGCGGAATTATGGGTTGGCGTGTGTCTGTTTAGAAATCGACGGCCGGTGTGTGTACAAGTTTAACAAAGTCAAAAAACTTAAACATCAAAAACTACAACTGACACCATAGTCTGCTATATAGATGTTTTCAGACTTGGAACCTTAACACACATGGCAAATTTCATCTTGATCAGACACTGTATGGCCTAGATATAACAACTTCCTTCAAGTTTGGGTTCTTTAAAGTATGACATTAGCAAAAGTGGTCATTTTTAATGTTTTTTTTTTGGCTAAATTGCTGACTTCCTGTTAGTTATTATTAAATCTTGCAACATAAAAATGTTAGGTGACGTGTGTGTGTAAAATTCTGTAACCTTTCCTGTACGTTAAAAAATGCACTGAAAGTTATATTAATGCTTTAAGCAATTCCAATCGGGTTCTTTGCACCTTCGCTGCTCGAGTGCTAAAATGCTAAAACAGTCAGTGCCCCCTGAAAACCTTAAATTTTAAATGTTAAAAGCGTACAGCCATATTGCACAAGTTCTCTTGTTTAAGTCATGTTCTCTGAGCAAGAATAAACTTTTCTTCAGAACCAGGCGGATGTCACGATTATCATTACAAAGCGGCTGAGGCATCCATGAATTTTACAGGGAAAGGCTCAAACCATCCACTGCCCCTGCAAATCAGCTCAGCTCATTTCACACTTGGAAAGACTTATTGTAAACCATTCACGTACAATCTGTTGGAAGGACTTAAGCGCCTAATGTTTTAGTCACCCCATCAGCTCAATAACCTTGCACTATATTAAAAAATATAAAGAATTAATGCAGTCACATTTGAGCTCCTCCATAGGAGTTATTTGCTGCTAACTGTGCCAAATAGATGCGGAAAGATCTCCCAAGAGATGCCAAAACCTCCATAATGAGAAATGGAGGATGTGCTCATTATTTCTGTTTCAGATAAATAGAGGTAAATGAATGTTAAAAGAAGATTTTTTCATCAAGCTTTAATAATGGGAGCTTAATTTCTGTCGTGCTGAGAGGCCTCAAAGAGTCAAAATAAATTACAATAAAAAAACAAACAAACAAACAAACAAACATATAAATAATAATATGGAAATTACACTTCTGTGGAGAATGAAAAGGGGCTCAATAATAAAACTTGGTATGCACATGCTAATTTTACATCTTTAATCATGTACTTAAAGTAGTTTATTTCAATGCACTGCAACTGATAACAAAAATGCAATTACTTTAAAACTTTCTAAAAAAATTCTAAAAATTGCCTCTGCCACTAGCAGTGTCAAGATAAAACGGTGCTTTAATAATAGTTTGTGCAGGCTACACAGGACATGACCTCAACTTGCAAACAGGGAATTCTTTAATTAAGCCCAATCATCTGAAGTTTATTTCCACAGGTTCACTTCTGTTGGTTCTCTGCATCTCTTCCTAATCAGACAGTGACAAAGTACAGGTCAGAATGGCCCCTAAACAAGCTCAGCCCAAAGAATAATGAATCAATGAGCTTTTAAAAGCTTCAGCCCATAGCTTCAAAGTAGAAAGACTCCAGAGAGAGCCGTTGTTACCATTTATTTGTGTAAAAATTAGCAAGTAATAGCAACTACACTGGGTACAAAGCAATCTAAAAGGGAGGTATAGACGTACTACTTTATTCTAGCTTGCTTTTGATGACCTACATAAGCTGATCTGAATACGTTTAAGTTTGCCACTGAATGTCTTCAGGTAACTATGTCTGAAATTATTAGTAAAAGCTTATGAGTTAGACTATCTAATATTATCAGTAAGACTATGTAATATTTCTGGAGCTCCCTTCAGAATGCACAAAAAGATGATTGGGTAACCACTTCGAGGTGCAGTCCTCCAATCAGAGGCCATTCATTTTCATATGCAGCATAAGAGCATGATTTGAAGATGATGCTATAACTGAAGCATATGGTCATTCAGTGATCAGGACCTCGTAGGAAATCGAAGCTTCGAAGATCTTGCCAAAATCTGTTACTGGAAGAAAAAAAATCATGCCTATACTAAATAAGATTGTATAAATGAGAAGGGAATAAAGTGGGGAATGCTAATTAGTGAATTTGCATGAACATCACTGCATGCCAATCAATATTAATTAAAATAGGAATGGAAGAAAATATGGAAGTTAAAACCGAGTCCACTTTGCCTCAAGTGATTTGGAACATTTTCAACATCATCAAATCATATAATTAATCTGAACTGTGTTGTACAGGCCAAACTGGCCTCTGAGCATTCTGGAAATACGAATTGCTCCCATCGCTTGTTTGTGTAGAAAATAGCATTTGAGTTCACAAGTGGACTCTTGGGATTACTTGTTTGTTTATCTACGTGATCAATTATAGCTTTCCATCTGATTTGATTCTGTAAACAGAGCGAAAACTACAACCCAAATAATTAGAAACTGCTCCAGGGTATCTTTCCCTTCGTGTCTTGCTAAATCCACCGAGTGGTGTTATATGAACCACATTCCAATGCTCTGAAAACTTCACATAATATGTGCAGTGGATATTTTAATTGTACCACGTTTTATGAGTATTTTGAGCAAATACACTATTTGTCTGACATTATTTTAGAAATATAAACAGTTGGAACCTGGATCCTTAAACACTAAATATGCTGTGTACACAAAGAAGAAACAATGAATACAAAATACAACAGTGTAGCAAAATACGAGATTCATAGCATTTATGTTTAATTGTTAATTGGTTGTTTTTATGGTCTTAAAAAATTCTCTGTAGATTTGCACTGAAAGGGCTTTTTAGAAACACACAAGAGAGGCGGCCACAGAAAACAAAGATGCTGGCTTCGAAAACTGCCATTTAAAAGTATTTTTATAACAAAATTGAATGGTTGCCAAGGCAGATTTTTTTAGTTGTTGAGGAGGAGTCAGTGATATCTTGCAACGTTCCCCATGCTGACATGAGTAATATACACCAGCCCACATGTCTATGTTTTTTTTGTTGAGATGGTTGCTATGATAAAGGACATAATGTAAGATTCCCATTTTCAATATAAATTACATAAAACAATCCCTGTGTTTTTATCATTCATCAAAGGTAAGACAGAGTTCAGAAAGATAGGTTGCTAGGATAAACAATTTGGTTGCTTGGGATGCATCAGTGATGACATAATCGTTTTAATAAAACAAACCCCCATATAGTGTTCTGTTTTGCAAATATTTCCCATTTATTTTTAATGACCATTATAAGTCAATGGATATTTTTTTATCCTCTTCAAATACTTTAGCACAGGGGTTCATATGTTCTTGCACAGACTAATAATCTCAACAAGTGTGGTAAGATTGAAGATTCTATGAGGTCTCAGTTTGAGATATAGCTTTACAAAATGTGACCTCATGTTAAGTCAATGGAAACTTTCCCAGAATTCTCAGCAATTTTCCAGAATTCCTTTAGTGATAACAGTCTGAAAAGATATAGCAACCAGACCAGTTTGGATAGCGTAGCAAAGTTTGGTGGTTGTAGGTTTTTTAAAGGACAGAGTGCTGCATTTATTCTAATAAGAAACGATTTTTTCACTGTCACCGCGTCTAAAATAATGTATGGTATGCAGGAAATGTAAAGTCATCATATTTAAAGATTCAACACACTAGGGTTTGTGGCACCTAATGCATGCTTTTTGCTGGCTTTGCAAACTGAAGACAGACATTATAAAAGGCTTAAGAAATAGCTATATTTATATGAGTTTGAATGATATGAATTTCACAATAATCCATACACCACAGAAGGAAGGATACCATTGGTGACTGAATTTCCTATATATGTACTATACTCTAAAGACTGTAAATCAAAACCTTAATCTTGAAGTCAGTAAATAGATCAAAAGGATCAAATTTGGAATTGATAAACAGGCTTGTGCTTAAATAGAATACCTTTAAACTGGATTCCAATCCAAATTCCAAATTCTTCTTTTTTACAACTACCATATAATCCAAATTATCCATGCAAATAAAAAAAGTGTATGCAGTAGAATATGATGGTGGAGCATTTTCTCAACACATTCCACAGATATTGACCGATATTCACACAATGCTCTTGTGTGAAGGACACATTTCCTATGCATGTCATTTCTAGACTCCGGCCAATTTCTTACCTCGAAAACAATTTTGGAGCTAGTAATGGAGGCTGAATAATGGAGGCTGATAGTTTTACTAATGAAGTTATTACAGTGGGACTCTTATTATTTGCTTATGAATATTAAGAGGAAAGCAAGATTTTACATGTGAGACCTGTTCTTAAATATATACATGGTCACTGCATTTGTTGGCTTTGCTTCTAAGGCAAAAGGACAGATGAAAATCATTTCACAAATGAATATGCACAAGCTTATGGTTGAAAAAAAAAACAATTGCCTGGAGCTGTGTATTTTCTAAAAGAAATAACTGAATACATAATTGCATGCTTTGCAACATTCATTAGCCAATCCCAACTAATGTGTGCATATTTTTTATAGAAACTTCTGTGATGTGTAAATATTAAAACTATATATATATATATATATACACTTAAATTTATTATTAGCGCGATATTAAGCGCAGCGGAACATTGTTCCTAGGCGAATTTCCGCACGGACGCTATTGAGTGACACACAGTAGCGCTGCACGAGTAGCTGTGAGAAATGGCAACAGCGAAAGAGAAGCCAGAGCTTGAAGACCCTCCCACCTCACTACGGTCTTCTGTTTGAGAACAATTTGGCTTCTCTGTTTAAAAACATAACAGGGATAGACGAGTGGATAAATTTAAAGTTGTATGCCGACATTGTTCCACGGAGATCAGGCAGGCAACACATCAACATTTTCTACTGCTGGAGATATTGTCACTGCAACCAGATCTGTGCTCTCTTCAGAAAATGTGGAAAGGTTAATCTTTTTAGCCAAAAACTTAAAACTTGAATAGTTAGTTTTGTTTATATACAAGCTGAAGCTGTTGCTAGTGTTAAAAGTTTTCAGGTCCTAACTAGTTGCAGTATTTCATTTTTTTATTTAAAAAAACGTGTTTTTCTTTATAAAGAGTGCAATTTATTTAAAATATCACCCAAATGTGTCACTTTTATATATTTTATGCAAGAATTCTATTTTGTATTGGCAGTTTTTTAAAATAAAGATTTTGTAAGCTCTTATTGTTTTGTACCGAAAATTAACCGAACCGAGCTCTCCAAGACACTGTACCGAACCGAATACGATTTTAGCGTACCGTTACACCCCTAATATATATATAAGGCAATTTGTGCAAAATCAATGTAGTTTAGAATATAAATACATTTTATATGAATTTGCCAATTGTCAATGTTTTAATGATGCCACTTTATCACATTATCTAGACTTACACTGTGTTCTGTATGAGATGAATTGCTCAAAACATCAATAGTTGATTGAAACATCGCTCTGTGTTTAAACATTGTTCCACATTTACTGTCATTTCAGGTAAAAAAATGCATTTCCCTTAAGTACCTTACAGTTGCAGCTGCATAGCTTATACAACATAGTGAAAATTGTAAAATAATATATAATTTTTATCAGCTAAGGAGTACATTCATTTTAGAAATTATATCTGCAATGTACTTTCAGCAGGCAGGTTTCCGTTCATCAAAAACAACAGTCCATCTCTGTAGTACTTTATCCTTTAATAAATACACAGTAACTTATAGCAACTGGTTAAATGAAATGAACTGATGGCAAATGAAATGAAATCTCCAGTGAATCTCCTTCTCATGGGCTCTAGCATTTACATGTGAGTCCTCGCTCTTCTAATCAAAGAACAGTACTGCACAAGGCTCCTCAGCAGGTTCAACAAAAAGAAAGTCTACCAATAATTTATCATAGTGATGCTATTCATCCAAAATTCAGAAGTCAAAGCACACTAAATAAATAATCATTCTTCACTATCATTTGTAACCTTTCGCAGTTCCCCTGAAAGTTGATGTTTTGGGATCCAGTTGCTGTTTATTACGGCATCACATGTGCATAACTCAGCACAAACTGACACACTGTGGACATGCACTTCATTAGCATCAGCCAAATTCCCTTTAGAAACACTCTCCAAGCTCTCAGCCTGACGAGGGTCGTTTGCACAAAGTGACAGTTCAATTCCCCCACCAGCCTGAGAGCAAGGACCAAAGACCCTAGAGTGCACCCAAGCAAGTTTCTTTTCCAGAAATGGTCAGGCAAATGCGCAACTGGGCACTGCTGTCTGAAGGCGCACCAGTGATGGGGAGAGAAAGACAAAGGGGTAATGAGAAACAGCCCTAAGATGTTGCCCTTCTTCTGCAACGGACCATCATTTGTGACTAATTTAGGAGACACTATTCGGAAAGTCTGACTTTGAGCCATCACATCAAGTGTCATTGTGCCTAGAGAGGGATGATACAGAGATAAAGAGAAGTGATGTACTTGATTGTTATAGGACTGTGCCTAGTGTACGCATGATATTTCTGTATGTTGCTACCACATATAGAAACCCTTTGAAAATAAAGGCTACAAAGATTATTCAAACAAGGCGATTGGACAGAAATTGGCTCAAGTCTTCTGAAAGTGAAATTTATTCTAAAAATATTAATCAGTGTTGTAACTTTAATATTTTTGGGGTGATAAGTGATAAGTTATAGAGCTTCTTCCTGGTATTAACACATGCTTATGCAAACCCACTTTCCAATTTCAATGATGTGTATCTGTTTGCAATGGTCTAGTCAAACACTTCTGCAAAAGTACCACAGCTGGATTCGACTCCAGAGTTTGGAGGCTTTGTTTTAAACATTTAGCTAAAATTTGTTCTCAAATAAATTACTCAGTATATTTAATGAAATGCTAGTAGGCTATGATCAGCTTCTTTGCGACAATATTCTACAAACTAAACATTTCATATAAAACAAGTCACCAAATGAGTTCGTTATAAATACATGAAGCTAATGGTAAATCGGTTTGATTAGACCATAATTATCTTTGCTTTGGCCATACTCACCAGCAAATTGCATTTTCACCCCTTCATCCTCCCTATACCTCCCTTCACCCCTATACATCCTTTTATAAAACATAATACGCAATCTACTGATGCCTTTGATGATAATCATTTGGTAAACGTTTAACCATGGCACCGTCACATTTCCTCTCATGCTTACTTGAACAGGAAATTAAGCCACCAACCAGAGTGTTCAGACTGTAAGCAATTGACATCAGCAAATAAAGAAAGTGAACTAACAGAAAAGTGATACTTTCCTTTTGGAGCATTTTAAAATATTCATATTTTATCCCTGGGGCCATTTGAAGGCTCTTGGAACTCATCTGGGAGACCAGGAGCTTCATTTTGACAATACAGCCAGGCGGTGAGCTCTTCTAGACCAGTGATAGCAATCCACTAAAGCCTTTGCTCTATAAATAGAAGCTTTCAGAGTAATCTTCAGGAAAAAAACAAAGAGGTGGTGCACATAAGCTCCTGTAAACATCCAGATAGATTAAAGTTAGCATAACAGTGCCTTTTTATGCTAACTCTATTTTGCCACTGGATATAATGATCCCAAGAAAGATCTAAGATGGCAGCATGAACTCACAGAAGATGCTATGTTCACTAAATAATCTATTTTATAACAAAACCAAGGTTGAAAATTAATTTCAAGCTATAATCACTTTTAAAATATTCCATCAAAACCACTCTCAGCTTCCTGCTCATAAAATGAAGTTGACATCATTTGGAATACAACCAAAAGCTAATATGGAAAGGGAAACTGGGGGCCTATTTAACTCAACTGAACCTTGATAATTCAAAAGTACTGTGTTCCGGTTGATCGGAGAAGCTGCCACCTTCTCCCTAGGGGGTTATTATTTTCAGCAAGTGAAACCGGAATAAGCTATAGGACGGTTTCTGCTTCTCTCTCTTCCCCATCTCTTTCACCACCTCGTTATTCATTAATTTTTAATCCCTGTGCTGGAATTAAAGCAAGACAGTCACTCTCCATTCTCAGCCAGTCATCTCTGTGATTTGTTGTCTTTTCACGGTAAGCTGGATCATCCCAGCCTCCACTTGATCCTTATCCTGCGCCAGTTGTGAAATGTTGCAGATGCTAATTAGCTGTAATGTCTGTGACCCTGATGCAAGCCTAAGCATTGTTCCCCATCAAACTGTTAGCAAACTCCTTCAAAGGCATTCATGGCAATCTATTGCTCCCAGCATCTAGCAAGAGGCGAAGCTGAAAACAATTTAGGGATGACTGACAGGCTGCTTGTCATTGATGGAGACTGACAGTAGCGTCACAATTACCTTCAAGGCCAGAAGCCTAGAAATGGTGTCACGATGCTGTATCTGAGTCAACGTTAAAACAAGCAAGTGTAAACAAATATGCTTTTCTAAATATGAAAATGCCAGAAGTATTTGTCAAGTCATATTTCAAGTGGATCTAATGATGGTAAAATTGCAGATTTTGAGTTTGTTGATGCTCTCCAGGGTGGATATTAAGAATGGAACAAACTGTTAAATTCAAGAAAACATCTACCAAAGCTTGCCAATGAGGAAGTCAGGGTGTACTCACACTACTGTCCACTACCCAATTCTCTTACTGGCCTGCACTCACATGGCACTTACATGTGACTGTTTCAAGTAAAAAAAATGTCTCAAACACAATTAATTACATGTTCATTTGTTTGCAATTTTTGTTTGCGGAAATACATTTCCAAAAAAATTGCACAGATGCTTTTGACCAAAGTGTCCCCTTTACCAAAAATGTTATGTAAATCAGAATGCCTTAAATGAGGTCATGCTTGAGATTCTTGCCCAAGCTAAATGAACCATGCTCTGGCCAGCCTCTTATACCAGGCCTAGGGTGGGGAATCCAATCGTTCAGATTGCCTAGCGAGAGTACACCCCCATTTTACATCAACAGCTTTAATATTAAGAAACAGCAAACTAAAAAGATAAGTTTATCCCGGAAAATAAATGCATTCCATTTAGGGCTACAATATAGAAACATAAAGTAAAAATATATATTTATTTAAAAAAATCTAATAATTGTATTACCACATATGATACACATCTTACATAATAATAAAAATATAATTAATAAAAGGTATCAAGACAGAACACTCCTCTTTGGTATAGCTGGGAGTAGCAGTAAACATATTGTCCAGGTGTTCTTTTAAGTGGAAGAGATGAATTAAAGAGAACACCGTAAAGACATCATATTGTTAAGCTGTGAAAGGATTTCCATCATTGAAAAAAGACTAGCAGCAGTCAGAGTGATATACTCACCCTCCTTGGAAGGACGACGCACTTCCGCGCTCAGATTGCACACCTGTGCCGAACGCACCTGTGGAGTCAAGCAGCCTTCTGTTTGTGGATTTAAAGGCAACACCACATTGCTGAGCATCAGCACGTTCTCTGATTCCCCATCTCCTAAATGTTGAGGACATGTGCATTTAGCGTAGACTATTCCACACGATTCGGCTTTCTCTCCTTTCAAGCAGTTTTCCAACCACGTGCACAACACCTGACATCCAAACTGACTGGGACTAGCTTTGTTCAAAACCACAAACTCCACCAGAGATCTTTCCTCATCTTCTGGCTTCTTTGTAGTCAATCCGTTGTAATCATAAGGGAACACCCGTCGAATTTGCACAAAATTCTTGTCGTAATGCAAAAACACATGGAAACTCTTGGCGTCATCACATAGGTGCACAATGGACTCGTTGATCCTCAAGAGCTCGTTGATCTTCTCATGGGAGAAGTGATCAAACTGGTAAACCAGCAAAGAGAATTCTGAACAGCTGATTTCTCGTTTATAAAGTTTTAGGTAGATGCTGTATTTGGTAGGATCAGGGTTCTCCAACGTCCAAGTACAGTTTGTAAAGTTCTTGGGAAACATTTCACTTATTGAGTAAGATCCATAGATAACTCCTTTTACCAATGTGGAACACCAGGAAACTTGGGCACCAGTATATCCAAACATAACCAGGAGATAGGTGGAAAATATATAAATCAACAAATTACGAACAGCCTTCATCCTATGTCATTTGGCCTGCAAGAGAGAGAGAGGGATACACTGCATTTATTGTTTTGCATTGCTTGTCATCTGACTTGAGATCAAATTTAGCTCTGTACCAAACACTCACACAGTTTGTTCGTTTTACAGCTATTTTCAACCAGAAAATACCGTCTCAATTTTGCACAGATTAAAATGATTCATTCCATGGGAATGCAGCACATTTCGGATAAACATTGCCACCTTGTGGTGTTTAATAAATTGGGGGTAATAACTTTAAGCATCTGCTGTGGCTGGATAAAATACCAGAACATCTTCTTATCGTTTCATGTGAGCGAATGATCACCACCATGATTGATTGAGAAACAGTGTCAAACTAAGAGATAACTGGCATTCTGTTGCTTTTCCTGTTAAATAAAAGTCGGGAGTCTCGTTGTGAAGAATAAAAATGCTGGCATTCACTGAATGTCACTGATAAAAAATATATACTTTTAAGCTCAATAGCGTGTTGCAATTATTACATATAGCAAATAATCATTAAAATAACAAACAGAGCTGAATTCTAGTCAACTTAATTATTACTCTCAAATAATTCATTTTTCAATAATGGTATCGTTTATTGTTGCACCTTTGAAGGATAACAAACCCAAGATGGAAAACTTTGATCTGCGTTACGCATTCTCCATCTCTAAATGTGTCGATGTCCCCAAGAAATGGAGAGAAGAGGGAATAGAGGAAAGCTGCTCGCTGTCCTGTTTGCACGCATCTTGCAGGCATTGCAGCTGTGCGGTGTCACAGCGTTCCCAAAACCAACCTTTATTGTCTTTCTTTAATCGCCTTAACTGCGGCACTACGTCGACATGGTAAAACTGTCGCAATGCAATGCACAGCCACCAAACACATGACAATATACAGCACGAGACATTAGCGCACGGCGCAACAATAGCGCGCCACTTTTTCCTGTACATCCACGCATCTGTTGTGTCGCGTCGCGCGTCTATACTTTTCGTTCATTGAAATGTCACGATCAAAAGAAGGTGTCTAAACCCAAAAGGCACCGAACGTGCCTTCATCATCATTTCTGTTGAGAATTTGTTTTTTGGAGGTGGTCACCCAGTGCTTTTTCGGGGTCGTGCCAAACTCTGTCATTTCGCAGAGAACTCGTCGATCATCGTTTAACTTCGCGCTGGCCCCTGCTGTAACGCACGAGTCCTCTGAAACATTGACGTAGTTTGTGTGGCATTAATCATAATGCGCGGTGGAACTCGTGTATTCATTCACTGAAAGATGAACTCGGACGAGGGCCATTGGCATTATCCTTTGGAGACCACTTATTATCAAACGACTCATTTATAATGTTACCAAAAGCCATCACATTAAAGCAGCAAATCTTACCTTGCACTCTGAAAGCTATGGCTATTTTTCCCACATACTTGGAAACATCCTTCAGAAACGAAACGTGCCTTTCCCTTTCGAATCGATAGATTCCATTGCCGATGAGAGAAGTCTAGAGCAACAAGATGGTCAATGAGCAAAAACGCATTAGACTCCAGTCTGGATCATCACCATCATCATCATGATCATCATCTCGCTCCCTTTTTCTTCTCAACGCATCCCAGTGATGAGAGCAGGACAGAAACGAGAGGAATGAATCTCGACTGCTGATGAGAGATCGCGTAGCCGTCCCTCCCGAGATGCCCGGGTCTGGAAGCGCGGTCCTTACGGATGGAGGATGCTGCTGACTCGCCGCGGAGTGAGATGGAAAGCGCTCTCTCGCCGAGCCTCAGGACTGGAGCTGCAATATCACGTCACTGCCACTAAGATAAGGCACGTATGGACGTCTCGAGCTGCCTCTCTCACCGACTCGTCCCCCTTCGACTGGATAACACAGAAACTCTTTTATGTGCAGGGGAAATCAAAGCAGAGGAATGTCCCTTCGACTGGATTCTGATCGACAAGGTGCGTTTTTCTGGAGCTATATCAGAGGGCAACGGATAAATTGTTTGTAAAGAAAGGTGTTTCCTGTAAATTACGAGTTTACATATAATTTTGGAGATCATGCAATCTTATTGGCGTTTTCTTCTATATTCCAAGAGTTTTACGACTTTAATATATTGTTAATTAAGTTAATTTGCTTTTTAGTTTAGATCATTAGATTTATATGTTTTTATTTTGTCACAACATTTTTTATCTTTGTTATAAAACAAAAGAATTGTTCGTTCTCATTTTTGTGCCTTGACAGTAAAATGATGAAATATACTACTTTGAATTATATATATATATATATATATATATATATATATATATATATATATATATATATATATATATATATATATATATATATATATATATATAATATAAAGAAAATTTGAAAGTAGCAAAATACTTTCAAAAAGGACCTGGATGTTCAAGGGTTTAAACAGTGTTATCAAAATTAGAGGATGTATATTGATCGTTGAACAGTATGTGTATTGAATTCAATCCTGAGTATTTGTATGATATGATGGTTTTGATAGATTGTAGAAACACAGGGAAATTAGCTAAGTAAAATGACTGGCTATAACATTTTCAAACAGACAAGGACTACAATAAAATATATATAAGGGGCAGGGCGGGGAAAGTAAAGCATTAAAATTAGAAGGCTTTGTGAGCTTTCTAAAGAAACCATTCACTGTTTATTTTAATTATTTATTAATTTATTATTTTATTTTTGCATTTAGCATCCTGCGGTGTCTCAAGCTTGGTACAAATTTTGTTCTAAATCATTGCTTTTGACTGGAAATTTCAACATCATTGGTCAGATTTAAGTCTAAATCTAATTATCTACAATTCTACTCGTTTACACTTTGGAGCTTTGCCATTTTAGTCAAAAATTGCAAATTTGACGGAATGTTCAATATGAGAATAAAACACATCAGATTCTTTATTTAAAAAGGTTCAGATGTATTGAAACACAGCTGAAGGTAACCAGATGAGTAACTTTATGGCTCTTTTTCATATACAGTGGAATCTTACATTCAGGGAGCTAAATGACTGACCAGTCAGCAATCAAAAGGATGCTCTCATGCTGTTCTTTCAAATCAGACAAAATATCCCTCTAGCCTGCTTTTAGAACTTCATCCAAATGGGAATGAAGACAACTACCACTAAAGAATGCAGAATGTGGTGGAAAAGTCGCCCAAACCAGACATTTTAAAACAGGTGTGTGGTGTCACTGGTTCTCCCGCATAAAACTCAGCCAAGAAATGTGGTGTTTTTGGCAAAGGCAGGCTTGGAAAACCCCTCAGTGTAGTAATATTTTGATTCTTAGTGTGGAGATGGGGTAGATGTGGGAAATTAATGATCAATTAGACAAATGGTGAGCTCCTCCAAAACTTAGTTAAAAAAACACTAATTAACTGGGCCTCCTATTTTAAGAATGGCTCTTATATGCTACAGAATTTTAAACAATGTGGAGATCAGAAGACCATAGACAGTATGGCGATATTCAGTCACAAGCCACTTTATTAGGTACACCTGGCCAACTGCTCATTAACACACATTTCTAATAAGCCAATCACTTTGTACCAACTCAATGAAGTTAAGTATTTCAGCAACTGCTGAAGGCACTGCATGAAGGCAGTTCTAAAGTGGGTCTTACCGGTACTAGGATAAAGTGGTTGGTGAGTGTATGTTCAGAAGCTGAGCCCGCATTTGTATTGGTGAATGCTAGACCAGACGATGAGTAAGATAAGCATAATATAATATAATGATTGATATTGAATTCCAGTACAATACACTCACATAACTGCCTTTATATTTAGCAAATAATCATAGTTAAATGGCAAACAATTAAAATAATATAGTAGTCCAAATAATATTTTACAGTTTGGTGGATGTCATTACACTGTTTAAGTTCTCATTGGTGAACATGCATACATGTTATTACTTTCTTGAATGGTTTTGCTCTTTTAATGGAGATCCATAGGCTATAAATATCCCATTTAAACAACTCAGAGTAATAATTCTGCTGCACACAGATTAAATGATTCATATAATTACCAGGTTATGACTGCTCTGTCATCGACTACATGGCCAGAGGTGCACACTCCATCTCATGAACACTAATCAAGTCTTTCTCATGTGTATTTAGCTGTGACAAGGTCATAACAACATTAGAATAACTTGATCAAAGGGAAACTGACCACAGCCTGAAGCATTCATCTCCAGAGGCTTTTGCCTCTATTTTAGCAAGATAAACACAAGTACACTAGCTGCTTTCAAAGCAGGTGAGGGTCTGGGAACTCCTTCTCTATTGTTTCTGTGACCTATGTGGACAGCTGACATTATTCTGTATTTCCTGCTCTTGCCTTGAGAAGTCTGCTTTTTTTGGAGTTTCTAAAGACCTGCGCTATTTATTAACACAATGAAAAGTTTAATAGTGAAGGGTTGGTGACCTTGGCTGTGTAAATGGAAACACCTTCAAGTTCGGAGATGTTAATGGCTAGTTTATGAAATATATAATTTGTGAAATGTGATTGGTTAATATATTGTCACTACAATGATGTCTTTTGCAAGTGGCAGTTTTCATGGTAACACCATTATAAAGTAATGCTATGGATCGGGTTAGATATGGCTTGAATATGTAATTTCTTGTCACTAATATCCACATCAAACATTAAAAGTCTGTGTCTGATGATGCATTAAAGCCAAGTTGCATACATTCTTTGCATGGTAATAACAGCACCAAATATAACACATTATGTACAAGCTTCTTCCTTCTCTATAACACTGTGCAAAAAAACAGCACAACCTTCCTTAGAAGTCACCGGGAAGCCTCGAACCGACAACCTTCTAACTGGAAGGCTGCCCACTGTGCCACCATACCACCCCAGTAAATAACATTCATTCATTTTCTAACCCTCTTATTCCCTTTTTGGGGTCACATGGGTCTGCCGGTGTCTCCAGCGCACATTGGGCGAGAGGCTGGGGTACACCATGGCCAGGTCCCCAGTCCATGGCAGAGCAACATTCACTCACACATTCACACCTTAGGGGAATTTAGATTATTCAATTAACCTAACCGCATGTTTTTTTGGGATTGTGGGGGAAACCGGAGTACCCGGAGGAAACCCACGCAAGCACGAGTAGAACATGCAAACTCCTTCCAGGAAGGTCACCAGCGATGGCCACAAATAACATGATGAGTTTAATATAATACATATTTTTCAATCCTGCTTCACTTTTTAATAGCTGCTACCTACAAGTTACAAAATGTTCACTGTTGTCATCAATAGGGTTTTTTAACCAAGAGGATAATCATTTTATTTGCATTATGAATTTCAAATCCAGTTGAGAACAGCAATAAATCAATGTAAATCATAGTGGGATACTGATTGCTTTTGTGATTGTCAGACAGCCCTTTCTTGAAACTTTGCTGAGTTCTATAACATGTAGTGGCTGTTTTTAACATTTACTAAGGAAAGTCCACAAGGTAAAACTTATAATAAGAACTCAAACCACTTTTTAAATGTGTACAGGCCTCTATAATATATCAGCAAGTCACAGACTAGACACATTGCACAAAGCAAAATAACGTGCTTTTTAAGCAATAACGTGTTGTGTTTTTTGACGTAAACATAGCAGAATTTTTGTCCCAGTATTTGTCCCTCATTGGTCCATCAACGTCGGTACACCTTCTGAAAAATGAGCTAATACATGAGAGGGAGAGAATGCAAAATAATTAAATGACTGGTAAACATGGATGCATGCTGTTTAATCAGCATGTCTTGTTGAAGATAATTTCTATTGCAGCCAACAGGTGAATCTTTGAATATGTACTGTATTTTAAAATGCTCTGTATTGTATTGTAAAATGCTACCAGACTTAATTTAAATAAAAAATACAATCTATTATTGCTGTAGATTTAAAATTCTAAACGCTAAGAATAAACGTGTTTATTAACATCAGAAGCAGAATAAATACATGATTAATTACATAGTGTTAGCAGGACAAATTGTTAACAGGCATCGCAAACATGTCAGCAAATCTCCCAAAAATGTGTGAGAAGTTCAAGCTGTCAGCTGCAACGAGCAAACTTTTAAGTCGTGCCAGATAATGTTATAATTATAGCATGAAGAGTCAAAATGAAACGTCCACTAAAGCTGCATACACTGACTAGCAGTTTGGCTAATGATCCCAGGTCAGTAGTGATGCAGTAGCAAGTGGGATGGTGCCAGTGGATGTGAACTTCCAAATTTAGGGTTGGAGCACCAAAGATGCGTACACAGTAAATTTAGCAATATCAATCAAACACAGCTCAGATCATGTATGGTCCTAATCAGGTGGAAAATGACCAGTTTCCAAAGTGTTGGATTAACAATACACAGTGTAAAAAGTAGTAGTTTGCCAGTGTAGACTATGGGTGTAAAATATATGGTTTTACATTTACACCTGAAGCTTTCCTGTGGCTCAGTTGGTAGAGCATTGTGCTAACAATGCAAAGGTTGAGGGTTCAAATCCCAGGGAGTGCAAGAACTGACAGAATAAATATGTTCCTTCAAATGTAAGTCGCTTTGGATAAAAGCGTCTGCCAAATGCATAAATGTAACGAAATAAAAGTGTGCCAAAATCATGACTCTGCCCACAATAACTTCTGCCTCAAAGAGAGATGATGCCAAATGGCTATTTTTGCTTTTGTCTTAACAAACTCCTCTTAGAGATTTTACCTGTTCATCTCCAAACTCGATCAGCCTTATCTTAAGGCATATGAACTGGTAAATTGTAAAGCTTTTTTCAAATGTCGAGATTTGTCACTGTCAAATCTCGACATTTCACCATAAACAGGAAGTTATTATAACTCAGCCATACAATGTCTAATCAGTCCCAAATTTAGCAATGCTAGCAATACATGTCTGAACACATCTGCAATGTACTCTCTCAGTTATGGCCAGGTGGTTACAGGAAATACAACATTTAATATTGATAAGATACTTCTTTTTACAAATTTTGACATATGTGACAAGACTTTTGGCCGAAACAGTAACAGAAAAAAAAATATTTAGACCCCGCTTGAGGGTCATGCCACTTTATTTTTTGATTTTCAAAATTTAGTTTACCTGTATCATTTAGTAGTTATAACAGTTCTTGCATCAAAATACGTATTCTAAATAAGAATTGGTCCTAGTGCATGAAGATATGACGCCTGAAGTTTGCTTTTGATCGCTGCTTGCAGCTTTCTTTTTAAAGGTATTTCCACAGAATAATTTTGTGAAAAGTAGATTGTACAAGTCTTTTTAAAAAGTAAATTGTATATAAACTGTAGGGATCTTGCGTGAACCATTATATTGTATATCAGGCATTTTAAATAAATTTTAAGTGCAGTGGACCTTTATGAGGGCAAAAATAATGACATTGCAAACAGTTGTGTTTTACTGTAACTACATTAGGAAGGACAATGTACTCTATTTAATATCTTGAATAAAGTATATTAAAGTGTTTTTTTCCTACAGAGGAGTATCTATAATGACGGTTTTGTACTTATTTCAAGGTTAAGCATCAAGCAAACCCTTGAGCTTTATGCATGACTGCACATTCCACAAACTTCTATCTGCTGAATATTACACTGTGCAACAACAAAAAGCAGTGTTCATCGATAGAAGCACGCTACTATAAACCTTATAGATCATTGAATAAAATGAATAAAATGCTTTGGTAGTTTGGAGAGACAGCATTCAGTTGATTTTACAGTAATCAAACTTTCAGTCATTTCCCAAACCTCATATCAGCAATTTCTGTTCATTAAAAATCAGTGATCTCTTGCTTCACAGATTGCGTTCCCCTGCCCTCGGTTGTTCTGGCACGGCTTGTGAGTGTTACGCTGAAAATCCTCCTAAGGCGGCCAGAGGAACATCAGGAGTGACCCGGAGGCGTCCCACATACAGTGGCCATAATGAAGAGCTGGAGCTTTGGGAGCTTTCAGCTCAGTGAGCTGTGATGGTGGGGGAGAACTATTCAAAGCCTTATGGAAACATGGATTCATCGCGTGGAGAGGGGGTCTCCTCTGAGGAACAGGGGCCAATTGTATCAGACCAAAAGCATCTCTAACTTTTTTGTTCCTGCCTACGGCAGCATTCAACCATGGAATTAAAGTGCAAATCACCTTTATATCCACTCATTTCTTTTAAATGAACTAATTTGTATGATTTGTGAATATTCTTTTACATGTTTACAAGATAATTAATCAATTATAATTGTAGTGATGTTGAGCTCTTTGGATAAGTCGGTGAGCTCAATAAAAGCTGTTAAAAAATTGGGTCCTCCGTTTTCTATTGTTCCATTATCCTGTACTTAAGTTTTCAAAGTTTTTAACCTCTCTTTTTTACATGGCATCACGGTACAAAATGTCCAGAAGAGTTCCTTTAAAAATGACATGGGCCAGGCATTTGTATGCAGCGTTTCATAGGCTGCCAACTTGGTTGAGCTTTGGGACAGGTATCACCAATAGATATCCACTTGGTCCAGTCATGAACCATTGTGAAACATGGGTCATGCAAAATAGTTGTGTCGGCCAGAGTTAGACAAGATAAAATTGCCATTCGGAATTCAATCACAAGATCAAGCACTTGTTATATTATGACCCATTTTATAAAACACAAGCAATTTCAAGCTCTGCACAAAGCCCAAGACAATGTGATGAAAATGCTCCGGATTAGTTTATCACTGCCACGTTTCTGCATTGTTTCAGAGCTTTTACATTTTTTTTATTTCCACACCTTTTCAATACTCTTATTTTTCGATATTTTCTGATCTCTTAATGTATTCTATTTGTATATGACTTTTTTTATGTTGACATGTTTCAGTTTCATGGATGAAGGTAATCACTCGAACCTAACTTTGCATTTCAGTTTGCAGGCTTCTGAACATACAAAATTATTTCTTTCATGATTAAACACCGAACACAACCCCAAACCAGAGGAACACATGCTCACACACACAAACATCCATTGGAAATATCTTGTCTATGAATACTGTTGACATCAGATTCAACCCACTAGACATTTCAAACCAAATGAGTAAGATGAAAGGAAAACAAGAGTCTGAGGGAAAATAAATCTAATAAAAAGCTTTACTCTTTAGTTGCTGGTTTCAGTGTATTAAAAGAAAATGTTGGGTAAAAAAGTGGGTAACACTGTGGCCTTTCAGTTAGAAGGTTGCCAGCTCGCTGGTGACCTTCCTGGAAGGAGTTTGCATGTACGGTTTTCCCCACAATCCCAAAAACATGCGGTTAGGTTATGAATGTGTGAGTGAATGTTGCCCTGCAATGGACTAGCAACCTGTCCAGGGTGCACCAGCAGACCCCTGTGACCCTGAAAGGGAACAAGCAGGTAAGAAGATGAATGAATGAATAAACAAAAGGACCAAGATGAACAACTGATACACTGTTGAAATCTTCTGTTGTTCAGTTCTCATTCACACCGCCCTGATCGCTCAGATACGCACAAGTTGAAAACACAGCCATGTAACATCTTGCGGACCACTCATTGGTCACATAGATTATCATTCATGTTTTCTGGACTGCTTTCCATGACAAAGTGCTCAAAATGGACAGACTTCACGGCTTGATTTTGACCCTTGGCATCTTTTACGATATCATTTGTGTTAATCCCTTATGATTCACTTTGCAAATGATGCTCAGATTACAACCTACTCCATGTTTCTAACGAGGAACGGCCTTTTTTTATTATTTTTTTTGACTGCAAGCTGCCATGATAAACGCTGCCTTGTAAACATACAAGCTAACCATGTAAGCGGGTATGGTGGCTGTAATTGTTCAAAAAGCTTGTTTTTTGTCATTTTGTTTTCTTCAGATCAAAGTTTGATCATGTTCTCATATGAAACAAACCACTCTAGAGTTTGTTTGGAATCGTAATGAGACCACCTCTTTGAGAAGGTCTCAGACCACCTTATTAGTCTGATTTTGGTCAGATTTTTGTTGATAGTTGCTAATAATCAAACTAAACAAGTTAGGTGTGAAAGCACCCTTAAACAGGAAGCCAGTTTAAATAAAGGTGTGCTTGACAGAAGTCCTGCCTCGGGATAAAACGTGAACAAGAAAACAGAGAAATGACACTCTAAGGAGCAGCAGTGAAAACAATGGGATGTTATGTGGAAAAAATGCTGGATGTTTGTCTCTCACACAAACGACCCCAACAAACCCTCAGCATCTCACGTAAATCAACTGTCTTCCCTAAAGCAAGAATTGGAATTTTTCGAAAACATATAAGTTGCCTCTCTAAAATCCTTCTTGGCTTCTTGTTTGCCAACATTATTGTTTCAGCCCACTTCTCTCCCCTGGTTGAACCAGAAGCTATTATTTAGAGCACTGAAATTAATCTGTGAATCCTTCATATGCTTTGAGACATGAATAGATCTGCATAATCAATTACACAGTGTGGGATACTGCCAATAAAACTTCAGCAACACGACAAAAGAGAAACTGTGGGGAGTACAGACAAAGAACCAGCAAACCCTGACAGGGTAGAATCAAAATGTAGTTTGAGACAAAAGAAAGGACTAGAGTGACTTTTTGCCCTCTTCTACAAAATAGCTGCTCCACATTTCCAAGCCCCAGCATGAAAACTGTTGAGCATCAGCAAGACTTCCTCTGGCTGTGCTTGAAACATTATGTGTGGTAATGTTCAGCAGATGGTTTGGTTTTTATTGTGTGAAAGAGTTTTACTGTGACAATTAGTGCTTGAAAAACTCTGAAAGTGTTCCACAACAATGGTTTAAATGTAGGTTTGGATACTATGAATGCTTCTGAAAATGTTACATTTACATTATACATTTAAGCCTGGTTACACATGACTACTAGTATAAATTGAATAACTAGTTGTCATCTTTAACCCTTTAGAAGTCTCTGCATGCACCGGGGCATGTGCACATCACTCCAGCTATTTTGAAGTAGGAATGACGCTACCCACCTATTATTTAGTTTTCATTTCAAATTTAATGCATATTTTTCAAAAAGGTTATTAGCTTTGATATTTTTGGTTTAAATGGAGATTCCAAGAGTTATGACACATGCTTGTAATGGTTATTCTAATTAAAATGTAATAAAATGCACAATTGTCTTTTAGTTTACTTTTACAGGACCAAAACTGGTGCCATCAGAGCCATCTAGTCGTGAAAAGATGGGAAAGAAGGGTACCCCTTTGAGGTACAATACCTGTGATATGGCTTGTGTTTTTGAAACAGCGTTTATGGTTAACCGTTTTTTTTAATGCAATTTTCACTTTGTCTCAACACTTTTGAAACTGTTATAATATTTGTAAAAAAAAAATTAAAGTATATATACAAAATTTCCAGCAAATTGTAAAGTAGTAAAAAATGCTCAGAAAGGCCCTGGAATTTTAAGGGTTAACACAAATAAGACCTGCTTTTTTCAGTACTCGATACATTTTACATTGTGGATGTGTTACAGCAATGAATCCTAGCTTTCTTAGATATAATAAAAAACATGATCTGTTTCACATGTCTATTAAAGAGCTGACATTTACATGTTTGTCTTCAGGCTCTTACACTGATGCCGCTTAATTTCCTCTGTCAAGATGCCACGGTGGCTGCGAGCAATTCTGGCGTGTGGCGTCTCTGTTCCGCTTCATCCCTTCACACCTGAGGCTTTGCAGTCCCTTCAAGCGAATCAAGGACCATTTCACAGGCCACAAAAACCTCTATTTTTACTATTAAATATATACATGTCTATTTTGTGTTGGTTTGAGAAATTATTTGTTTTGGAAAACATCTTTCTAAAGCTCAGCTGTCACATTTAACCTTTGTAGTTTATAAGGACATTTATAATTGATGTAGATGCATCTGCTGCTAGATAAAGCCAGGGAATGAAGAGTGAAGGATGTGTGTGTGAAGGGAAGAATGAAAAACAGAAAGACAAAAATATGGATAATGTGCACAGTGAGGCCAACATAAGCAAATGAAAGGAAAACACATATGACGATTCATCTCTCTCTCTCTCTCTCTCTCCCTCTCAACTCGCTAAAATTGAGGGGGCAGTCCTGCAAAATGACAGACTGTGCTTTTTGCAATATACTTACATGTAGGTCTGGGTTTTTAATCAGACAGGTTCACACTAATGAAAAATTAATTTCCATTTTAATTGCATAAAATTTTGATCACCAAAATACTAGCAAAAATTCAAGCACTCACCAACCTTTTTGTGCTAATAAACTAACCCTAAAACTTCACACATGGATTTAATATATTTAAAACCACCATGGACAGCAAAGGGTATGCCAAAGAGATGGGGAACAAAATTGTAGACCTGCACCTGTTTTATTTTTTCTATTGTATCATATAGATAAGTGGTTATTTTAAATAATGTGATGTGACAATCAGAATATAGATGTATAATTACTTTTTACATTCAATCTCTAGCCGTTGAAGGGCACTGTCTATCTGTTCTTTCTATGAAGGAAAACTTTGTTCAAAATACTTATTTGGACCACTGTATTGATTTACAGGCCTGGGGGCAAGAGAGCACCTTTGCAGGACGCTGGAATTCTGATGAAAACATTGGTAACAAAGTAATGAAGACACTTTAAATGTAGTCTGGTCACACCATGGCAAAATCCAGAGCTCTAAACCAATAATATTTCATATATTTATTTATGTGGAAAGTCTATGGTTACAGTATCTCCCCTCCTAATTCTTGAGGTTTCACGCAGGTTGCAGCACATGCAGATATCAAATATCATGAATTTTCTGCAAAATACAGGGTTATATTTCTATTTTTCTTTCAAAGAACTATTATGAACTAAAAAACTACAAAGCTTTCTTTGTGCTTATCTCCTCTTTCATAAGTTATAATAAGCCTTTTGACAGAGAAGAGGTTTCTTTGTGTTTGATGCTTTGCACAATGTGATTTCCAGCCAAATAGGTCAATTTTGGAGTGAGAATAATCTCTGGAGTTAATTCACAGCCCGTTCATCTGGCTGCGCAGATTACATAACACAGCCATTGTTGATCTAATCTCATAATGCTATACTCTAATTTATTGTTCAAAATATGCAAACAGAATTGAAAGCAATATACATAAAAATGTAAGGATAAAATCTTAAAAATATAATGCTATTTAAGTGTTTTAAAAACATTTAAACTTGACGACATCTGCCTGAAACCTGTTTACTAAATGTTTCATTGAAATCTCAGCCGGAATGAAAGACTGAAAGGGAATTTCATTCCCCCCTTCTGCTTTTCATTCTGCACAGCCACTATGTTCACTTATGTCATGGCTGGATTTGTAAGCGAATTTTAAATCAAGGCATTTTTTCCCCGGCAGTGCTCCTGTTTTTCAGAGACAATGCACCATCACCACATGAGTCCTCTGGGTCTTTCGTCTTTTTGCTTTGAACACTCTACCAACCACTGGGCCCACGGCTGCCCCAGACCTCCAACATGGTCTATGCAAATATCTTGCCCTGACCGTACGGCTCAGAGACCCAGTGCATCTGGAGGCAGCAGTGTTTCTCATGAGAGGCCGAAACGCTGCCGTGAACGGGCATATGGCAGCAGCAGATGTGGTTGTTTGCAGGTCAGTTTAGAGACAATGGAGGAGCACAGTTTCGATGCAGTTGCTGCACAAGTTTCTGTATTATCTGTACGGAAGGAGCAATTTTCACATTGTCTAATGTATGTACAGTACACTTGTAACTTTACTATTGCGTGACTTTTAAATGCTTGCGACAAGAACATTAGAGTTCTATGTACAATTTCAAAACTTTAGAATCTAGTGTCATTTGATTTTTAACTTGTTTTTAGTTTGGTTTTGGCTTCTCTTATTGGTGGCCATATTCTAGCCCTTCCGTTTCAAACCCTGATATCAAATAAAGCAATTATCTATTCAAATGCTAGTGTGACATTATATTTGTCTATTGAAACAGCATAGCTGTTCTAATTATGGTCACATGCTGCACAGCTTTATATGACTATCCGGGACTTTCATCATAAAGATATAGATATAGACTCATAATATGAGTCAGATGATTTTGTAGCAACTGCCAACATCCTCTTGTAGTCTGATGGTTATCATTTGTCCATTCACTGTATCATAATATTCCATGTATCATAAAACTTTCAATGGTTTTGCTTTTGTTTTATAAGTGTTGCAGCATTTGAGCTGCATTCAAGAAGTAAACAGGAACAACACGCTAGCGTTACCATTCGGGTAAAATGTCAAAGATACAGTCAAAACTTTTACTTTGTTTTTTTTTTTTTAAACCAGTAGGTTTGCCAGACCACAAACATCAAAAGTGTCTATTCAACCAGTCATCTGGGGGACACAGCACAGCAGAGTTCAGTAAAGCTGCTGTAGATTCACAGCATGGGAGGCAAACAGACAAACAAGATCCCTTTTTTATTTTAATTACGTAGCGGACAAACGGCAACGCTATTTTTGTAAAAATATGTCTTCCTCAGAGCCGAAATACATTGCTTGATCATTTAGGGAGGCATTACCACATGCAATGTTAAGCTGGGTAACTTTCGTTCAAAAGCCTGAAAAAGTTAAAGTTTTCACAAAAACTTGCAAAAGTTCACTTTGTCGTTAAAATAAGCCAAAATATAAAAATTTAACCAGAAAATTGACAAAAAAGTTCAGAAAGCTTCAAGATTGATGCTTTAATGCTTAAATTGCACCAAATTAAAGCCTTAAGCCCTAAAAGTTGAAGCTTTAAACCCTGAAAGTTTGGTTGCGATAATCACATTGAGCAAAGTGGTGAAAAAATGCCTGATCCAGGACATTTTCTCTCCCTTTGACACTGCTTGAAAGTGCCCCCATGTTGTTCCAGGACAAAACAGCATGATGACAAAGTAATGTAATTTTCATAATAGTTTTCATGAGAAAATGTACAAATACATACCTTAGGATCTGCTATATCAATATTCACTTGATAGTCAATATAGTGAAATAGTAAATATAATTGGAGTGATGTAATTATTACCGGTACTACCTACCTTCTATGCTTCCATGCCACCACATGTTTAATGGATGCCAACCACCAAGCAGGTGAATCTCACTCCTCTAACCTCAGGAGACACACTAGCAACAGATGCTAGAGGCTAAGGCCTTTAGCATTCTCGTTATAGAGCACCCGCCTCCCAGGCTGGCATAGTCAGTTCAAATCCCAATCAGGGCAAAAGAGGTTGAAGTAATCTGGACTTCTGTTCCTGTGTTCTACCAAAGTTATTAAACTAGAGAGGTGTATTATCAAATTATATATATTTTTAAAGTTTTTTGCAATGGTAGTACCATTCTAAAATGAGCAAAGTAAACTTTATGCACAACTTATCCAGAATATAACTAGCCATGAAACATAAAGTGTGTTATTATGCAGAGGAGAATTTACTCACCAGAGAATTTTCCATAACAGAAGGTTAAAATATTGTTTAATGCATTGCAGAGAAAGTCGTCTATCTGCAGAACCTTTACAGTACAGGCTGGAAGCAGAGAGCTTTTCGCTAGTGAACAGTAACATTTATTTAGCCATCTGCACAGGTTGTCAGGGTTCACTCGCATGGCATCTGTTCAGCTTTCGGGAAACTTCACTCACTCAGCTAACCTACGGCTAATGAATAAATGATTCTGGGTTTGTCACATGTGACATTCATCACCACTTGTGTAAGAGACTTTCAGCACTAAGCACTGCTCGAGATGCAGCTAATTAAAATTTTCGTGATAAAATAATTAGCCTCACTTGCAGACAATGGGCTGGAAAAATCCTCTTCCTAATAATTAAAAGAAGCAGATAAGAAAACAGGAAACAGGCTTTGTGGAGTGTAGCTCCAATCCATAGCAAAGCATGCTGAGCACAATGACGAACATGTTCGACAATTATTTTTTAACAATATGCGTAATTGAGAAAAGTATCAATACATGAATAACAAGAGTATATTATTATAAACGTATCTTAAGAGCGGGTCTTAGATATACTTTATAAATGCACTATTGAAACTAGGTTGAAATAATTTCTTTATCAAATTTCTTCTTTTTTTCACAAAGCTAAAGCAGTGTTCCCCTTAAATGGAAAATTTTAAGGGGAAATAAATGACAATTAATCTTGGTGCTCAACTGTTACAGCTCTGCAGGGTTTCTTGAGCAAAACTTTCCAGTGAATCTCACAACTGTGTGCACGAAAAACATCAATTCTTGTCAGAAGACAATGAACACATCAAACTAAAATGCTGTGACAGCTGTGAAATTAGCACAGTAACACAGTATGATGATGTTGATCAAAATGCAATGTTTTCATCATCCTTCTTCAAAAGCTAGTAATGGGTAATGTTCAAAACAGCGAAGGATCCTACTCCCACTAAACATGTTTCCTTGCTGTGAGATTTTATGACCCATGCAGGCGTCCTTGGAATGATCCACGATTTGCAAAAAAAATGTCATGATCTTATGCCGGATATTCTGTTAATGATCCATCGTCTTACATAACCTCTTCTTTTGAGACACTTGAGACGTTACGTTTTTACATGAATTCATCAATACCAAAAAACAGGACATACAGAATGTTATTGTGGAACTAAAATGCTCTGATAAGCTCTTGTGGATTTTTTTACTCTTGTGGAAGTTCCCAAACTATTGAAGGAAACCATTGAGCTGCTATAGTCTTTTAAGAGATTGATGGAAATTTGACCATCCGGTTTAATTCAATCTCAATGGAAATAAACCAGCATTACCCAACAGCATTCAGATAGCAGCTTTGTAACTCCATTGTAACACATTGTAAAAATGTAAATGTAAGGTTAGCCATTTTCAATAAAGAAATGGAAGTTACAATATAATGTTTTTCCTTTTTTTATCCATAAAATCAGTGGTGACCTAAATGTGAAGACTTTTTAAATTACATTTTATTGCATGTTAAAACGTCATTTATCTTCATGTTGACAGCTTTCTGGGGCTCAGTCAGTAGAGCATTGTGATCATGGGTTCGAATCCTTTGGAAAGCAAAAGCTGTGTTTATTCCTTGAAATGTAAGCTGTCTACCAAATTCATAGATATTTGTTTCATATTCATAATTGTTTCTGATTGGTATATAAATGGCTAACTAGAGGGTGACTTCCAAATATGGGATCTTGGACCGAATCATTCAGAAATATTTGTAAGTCCGCATTTAAAAGACAGAGAAGGAAAATTTATGATATGAGAAGAAAATAATTAAGGAAAGGTTTTGTGTGTAGTATACGATAATTGGTTCAATTAAGCTGTTTTTAGGGAGCGTAAACTATGTTATTTTAATGAACACAGGTGATCAAATGACATTTTCTCTTTCAACCTTAAGAAGTAAGGGACTTAATAAAATCGAAATTGTCAGTGGTTATGTTTGCACATTGCTTGTTGGTGTGCTTGTTGCAAATGGTCACTCCATCAAACTTATGTTCAACACTCTAAAAATCAAGATAACACCCTATAAGGTAAAATACATTTTGCTTAAGACTTTTAGCATGATTTAGTTAGGACAATTCTGCTCTAAAAAAAATAATTACTAATAATCTCACGAATAACCTGGGTCCTTTTTGTTAGCATTTTGTTAGACTTTTTTTTTAAAGCAGACAGCTGTCTGATTTGTTATTGTGCATACATTCACTTTTAAAAATGTTTTGTTCATTTTAAAAGGGGGTAAACAATGCAATTTGACCCCAGCCATCTGAAGCAGTTCCCAAAAGGGAACATATCCTATAGACTGACTGATCCTTGAAGCAATGTTGATATTTGAAGTAACTCAACATAATATATCATGATATATATATATATATATATATATTTTTTTTTACATGAAGTTTTACAATTTTGCAATATTGAGCTTATAGAGTGACAGCCATAAACCCATGCAAACTGGCTGCTCTTACATGATCATGATTATTTTAAAACTAGTTGTTTTTCTGCACGGTTTTCAACAATCACTCTGCAGTGCAGCTTAGCAACTTAACTCTGGCAAAAGTTTTGTTTATTTTTAAACCATGAGTTCTATACTAGGTGTTCCTTGCAAAACTGTTTTATCACAGGGAAGAATTCTTAGGTCTCCTATTGGCCCAATAGTATCCATCACATGACCACCACTTCCAGAATAGCAGCCTGAGAACGGCCGGGTGGTGTCTAAGAGTGAAGAGCCAGATCATATGATCAACACCACTTCCAAAACACAGATGGCTTATTGCAATAATTTTCCTTTTATATATCAGAATCAGAATTAGGGGTAGGGGGTACTGTCATGCTCACACATACTTGAGGCACGTACCTTGTGTACCTTGCGTACAATCTCCCGCTGGTGTTCTAAGAGTGGTGTAGATATATGGCTTGATTGGCCAAAAACAACAACAAAAAAACAACTTCTGAGCTAGAATTGTGCTGCTTTTTTCTTCTTTTTTTTTCAAACCTGTGCTTGTGCGGCTGCACTTTTTACATATAAAAACAAAGCAGGGGAAAAAATGTTTTAAAAATACCGACATCTTAATATCAACTGAACTTATTTCCTACTTTTTCTCCTATTGTTATTTCTGGTTGTGGAAAAGTAACAACTTTGTTTACCTTCAAAAATTCTTCAGAAACTATGGGTGACCTCGGGGATGCTATGTCCATAGTTTCAGGAGGTCTGCTATGAAGTTGTCTTCATTAACCTCTAAATGAAGGATGAATACCAAACCTTATTTGACAAAAATCATCACACCAAAGGAGCTGGAAAAATAAATATATTTGAATTAAGATCAGAATCATTTGTGATAACATCTACTTTAAAGCTTGTAAAGAAAAACAGTTTAGGTTGAAACTCTAGGGATGCTGCTTACTTTAGCTTATCTCATTAAGAAAGCACAACTTCACAGAAAAGTGTGAGTAGATCCATTCCATTTATGTTTATAGTCTTCAGAGAATTCACAAAAAAAGCCTCCTACTGAGTCCTCATTCCTGTGCATGAAGATATGAGAGGTGTTGGCTTGATTGTGGGTAATATTTAAAGTCTGCAGGGTTTCAGGCTTTATTCACGCTTACTGATACAAAAGGAGTGTTTTTAAATGGATTGTGATTATGCTAATGAAGCCATATGAGCAAAAGGCTAACGGCTATAAATGAACAGTTTTAATCTCCAATAATACAAAACCATGGACCAAACTCTTTTTAGTCCATTCTTGCTAACAAATTGGATAAACATAAAAGCAACGCGATTAGCACAAAAACAACACCGAGCTAAACTCGAAGCATAATGGCTACTTTGCTAACGCTGCATTCAATCTAATGTACTGCTGTTGGGCAAACAGAAAAAATCTTCTTGGCATGGGGTGTTTGTGTGTAATTGATCAAGAGAGTGAATGAGAGAGATCCGCTATTCACAAACACTCTGAGTCACTTCACGCCAGCCTCATATTTACCAAACTCCTTTTCAGGCGGGCTGGTTGTTGTATAAGCTCGAGGCAGGCAGCTGCATGTAAATGAAGCAGCGTATCTTTGTACGCCTTTGTAAATGCCAGGTTTTTGCAGGATATTTTAAGATCTTGAGCTCTGCTGAGAAGGTGGCTGTCTGGCTCCAAAAAGCATATAGCATCCCCGCAGGTCATGATTTAAATGTAGTTATGCCTATAACTTGATGCAGGCACAAACATGTTAGAGGTGAGGGCACATATACAGCAAACCTTCACAATAAAGCTTATATAGTGGTGTAATACAGGCACATATATTTTAGCTTGCTTGAATATATTGCATAACAAACAGACAGGGTTTTTACTTACTGTGCATTTATGAACAGCGAATAAAGTTAGCTGGAGACCTCTGATGAATGTGAATGCCACGTAAGGAGGTAAAAAAGACACCGCTCCAGCAGTAGCAAGCAAAGTATGCAGAGAAAACATGCTGTAACAACCAACAAAAGAAAAATGAGATATTTGTTGTCAATATAAAAGTAAAATCTTTTTATGTTATTTATTTGTATTGGTAATTGTGATTAAAACAAACTGTATTTGACAAAATTGTAATATAATGACTTAGTTCAACATTTATTCTTTCTGTTTTCCAATAAATCGTTCTGGTTTCCTCAGCATGTGAATTGTTGTAGTCTGGCTTAGTGGGCTATAGAATCAAGTTGAGGACTGCTGACTGTTGTACAGAATACCATCAATGACATCCTCAACAAGGATGGTGATATGTTTATTAATCGAGTGGAAATGTGGCTATAAAAAGGTGCACAAGTGACAGGGATGAGCACCATTTTGAGAAGATTGTCAAGCGAGTGTAAAGGTCTTTGCACTCAAAAGTCATTTTTCATTATTTCCTTTTCTTTCTTTTTTTTTGCACTAGAGAGGTTATCAGAAATGCATCATCGCTGCTTGAAGACTCCATTATCTTTTGCCATTTGTTTCTGTGTTTTGCATATTTCCCCAACAAGTTAAATTATCCAGTGTGAAAGGCTTGTGGACCTAAACAAATTCCGAAATATTTTTGCATTAATACACAATGAAAGTTTCAGACTTCGGTGTGCAAAAACGTTTGGTCAAGCCACTCCTGAATCAAAATCAAGTTATGGGCAAAGGGGAAAAAGCACCGGTTGGTTGGCCAGTGGTCTGGTTTCAGATAAAAGCAAATTTTACATTTCACATCCCAGTGCCTGGAAGAAAAGGAGACGCACAAAAGCTATCTGTTTAAAGTCCAGTGAAAAGTTTCCATAGTCAGTAATGGTTTGAGGAGCTATGTGACCTGCTCATTTTGATTAATTTATCAAGTCCACAATCAACACAGTTGTCTACTCAGACATTTTAGAGCACTTACACTGTTTTCCAGCAGGATTTGGCACCTGTCCACAAAGCCAAAACTGCCAATATATCGTTTAATGTACATGCAACTGTATACGATTAGCCAGCAAACTCACCTGACCTAAATCTATGGGCTATTTTCAAGAGGAAGATGAGGGAACAGAGACTCCAAATGCAGACAAACTAAAGGCCAATATCAAAGCAGCTCAGGCTAACAAAACACTTCATGACAGGGTGATAGGGTGACAGGATGACAGGGACACAAAGGGTACCCATATTTTACCATTTGAAAAGAGCTATAGGAAGCATATAGGATGTTGCAGTTTCCCTAACTTAACAGCTTTATGTTTTATTTACAGTACTGATGACATACAATTCAGCCACTGGTTCATAACCTCCAGTATTTAAATGAGTCTACACATGTGAACACATTCAGGTCCTCCCTCAAACTGTGGCTATTTATGGATTCTAAGCTAAACAATAAATAACAAAGTAAATAGAGCAGAGCTAGGCGGCCAACGAGCTTTCTTATTCTTTGCATGTCTGAGCTATATTCTATAAAGCAGATTAGTCAAACTTAAAAAAAATTGTCTTTTAACATACTGGCATAGTTAACTCAAAAGGCTGTATATACTTATCAGAATATAACAACCTGTGTACAATGCCACATGCTGTCGATGTCAATGATTTTAGCCTGAACCTTTTTCTGTGACGTTCACCATCTTTGCACTGGAAGTTGATAAACTCAAAGAAGGAAATAATCAACAGAATTAAATATCACAGCAGAAAAAAACACATATAGCCATTTAAAGGGGCCTGTAATGTTACAATTTTCATTCATTCATTTTATTTAGCCACTTATTCTTTTTCGGCATACTACAAAAGGCTGTGGGACCACCGGAGAGGTCACCAGTCCATCGCAGGGCAACACACACATTCAGAGACACATCTACTCCTAAAACTTTATAGTATTCAATTATTTGTTCTTGTGGGCAACTCCTCCCAGGAAGGTTGGCCACATGCTCTCTGAAAGGCTACAGTGCCTTTTTGCTTGAATAAAATATTTGTATATACCAGATATGATAAAAGAGATATCATCAACCATCTATGGAACAAATTAGTGTGAAAGTAGGTTAGTTGATTTATATATTTTAAATATAATAGAGTCAGACAAATGTACACTGCCTTAAGTAATAAACCACATTTATTGACACAACAGAATGGAACAAAAGGATGAAATTGGATTATATAGTAGCAAAATGGGAGACTCATCCAAAATAAAAACGTAAAGTGGTGTCAGACCCGTTTGTGTTGATTCATGACTTTTAACTAATTGCATTTTTAGAGGCATCGTTGGAAATATTGGGCATGCTAATACCCGCACTAAAAGTACTTGCCATCCCTGTGCATGATGTTCTTAATCAAAAGACTTTCCTTTCATTCTCAATCCCACATTTGGCTCATTCATTAGGCAACCGCTTCACAAAAATAACTCTGTTCAACTCGGTTCTTCCACCAAGTGATAATGTCATCATAAAGGGCAAACAGGCTTGTAAGCTTTTTTTTGCCTCTGTTTGTTTTCTGCATGTACATTCCTTCTTCCAGCAGAGATAAGGCACTCTGCATCTTCGAGATGAAAACAGGGGAGTCACAAAAAGGTCCAGACACAAGAATAAATCCTCAGCATGTTGTAGTTTTCTGTCAGCACTTCCAACAGTAGCTCTCTAATGATCGCCAGGAGACCAATGCACAACGTCAAGGTGTGACAGTGTGTAGCATAAGGATGCTAATTCTATGAATATTAATGCTGTACACAGAATTTAGCTTATTTATTTATTTATGATCAATACTCATTGAATGAGCCAAGGTAACTTTGGCATGTTTCTTTTTCTCTCCCTGTACAGTGTTCTGTCAGAGAACGTCAGGCCACGTCCCCTGGAGAGGGCAGATCAATTGACCGGTCTTTATTGATGAAATGACATAGTTCTGTCTTCTTACACACAGCCCTGCAGTGACTGCACACAACACATAATGGAAACTGATAAGGGAACGTATAAATGCCCAACACTGCCCACCTGGGGTGAATTTATACTCTCAAAAGGATTATTTCCTTCTGATCCCAGTGCGGATAGTTTGGGGATATTAATGGGGTAATTTGTCCTGTGCATCTCCTGGGGAGCTTCATGGGAGAACTCTGCAAGGATTCATTCCTCATGTTTGGAGGGTATTCTGCAGCTGGACAGAAACTGGACTCATTAAATGTGGAAATTACTGCCACTAAGCTTGAGAATTTGGAATGTTAGGGCCTGTGATGTGGAAAAAATGAATGGACTTTGAGGCAGAGTAGCAAAGCAAATGAATGGAAACCAGGTAGCTCTGCCTTGGTTGACATCCAGAGAGGAGACAACCTTGTGTTTTTGATAACAATGTTTCGTTTTCTTGATGTATTTCAATGTCTAAATAATGCACAATATTTACTCACCTTGTTAGCATTGTGTCCTAATTGATTAATATGCCGATTGGCCTTGTTCGATGCACTATTGTTAAATGGTCAGAATTATGTAAAATAGTGTTGGAATCTGCTGGATAGAAATAAACCAGTGGTACGTGAGCCATTAAAAACAAGTGTTTTGCAGTTATTCATTGTATAAAATACAATATATACAGTAGACAAAGTTCAATAGTCTGAACGGTATCCACAATATTGATAGCTTTTTACACTGTGTAGTAGGTGGCGAGGCACGTACACACTGGCATTGTTCATCCCTATAGACCTGGTTGGAGGGAACCTGCTGAGCTCCTTCAGCTCCAGGGTGGCTCCACCTGCTACCTTGTCACAACTGGTATACAGTAAAATCCTTAGAGTAACATTTACTTAAATTAAAGTTAATCTGACTGAGGAACAATTATTTAATCATGTATTTAATGAGTTCATTTTGTTCATTTTTTTTCCAGTATTTTGAACCCAAGGAAACAGAGTATGCCATCCATATTTGCTATCATTTTTATTTGAAACTTGCTCTCCAGTTGCTTGGCATTTGGAATAAGAGCTTTAAAGGGAACGAATGAGCATGCAAATGTATATATATACGCATATTTACACATATACACAATATATATATATATATATATATATATTAAATGCTAGTTTAAATCCTAATTACACTGGAGCATTGAAATGTAAATATAAAAAATACCGACATGTTTGGGTAAAAGTTGTCTAACTGGTGGTTGCTGCAGGGACCGCATCCAGCCCACAGTCTCAGCATGAGACATCACATCAGTCAGCAGTGTCCCGTCCTCTCATTTAGAGGTTGATGAATGCCACCCAGGAACTGAAAGATGAAAACTCTGAGCTGTCGGGAAGGTTTTGGATGGCACGGTTGACAGGGCAAACGTGGCAGAGCCATTGTGCATGCTGCTCTCAGCAGAGGCTCTAGCACCATGCTCACAGCCACCAATTAAATACAGCCCGCCATCACCTTGAATGGGCACAGGCCAGTGGTCTGTTCAAGCCTGCTGTGTTCTGACAAATAATAATTAGCCCCAGTTTGCAAGAGCATGAGACCACAGCGAACAGATGTAAGCAATCTCCAAGCACACAGATCTTCAGACTCAAGTGGGTTTGCATTACATTTGAAAGATTGAGTTTGATGGACGGAATCAATTCAGGCACATTTGGAACGAAGTATTTGATTCAAACATACATCACTCTTCCTAGTAAAAACTTCCAGAAGCTCAAATCCGAAAATTTCCACCCATTTTAAAGTAAATATTCCCCTGCATTATAATCTCTACATTAACCTGTGTATAGGAGAACAGTGGGTTGTTCTGCTTCCTTTATTGACAAGATTCCTTTCTGCAGAGGATTCCCCTGTTTCCTCAGGGATAATGTGGGTTTTCTCTAGCCTCCTGGTAATTCAGTCTCCTCCAGAAATTTCAGCTTGATTGGTGACACAACAATGAGTGTGACATGTCAATGGTTACAGTAACGGCCAGCCTGCCTAGGCAGGTTTCTCTGAGATCATTTTAGATTCATATTCATGGAATAGAAAATGACAATTTTACTAATCAATGATCAATAACTACAATTGTATGTGTTTTAATCACTCAAAGAGGTTATAAAAATAATATCATAAAAGGGCTCAACAGTCTTTGCTCCTTTTCGCACAAGTGTCAAGATATGGAGGCAAATCATTGTTTGTTTCAGTGCCTTTCGCTCATCTTCCAAGGTTCCATTTTCAGCACACTATCGTGATGTCAGTGGAGAGTTCAACACTTTGTTCATTTAATCGTGTGAGTCTCTCTTTATGTCATTGCAGCACTCCCCTAAACCAGGATCATAATAAACTTAACACCAGAGGGTGCCAAAGCTTTTTGTGTTCCTATGCATCAAACCACTAGTGTTTTTAACATTATCCCCTCCCCCTTTATTCTTCACTGCAGTCTTTATATGAACAAAAAGGGTTAATATCTAACAGCCCTTTTAATAGCTCACTTAACTTGAATATATCTGCATTCTCTGCCTGTGCCTCACCAGGGAAACAAACCAGACTAGCAATCTGCAAAGATGCCTGGCCACATTCACGCTGTCAACAATGAACCTTCCTAAAGGATTTGGGGGGCAAATTAAAGGCAGGAAACCGGATTGCCACTTTTTTCTAGGTTATAAGCTTTGTATGTGTCCCTTTGCACACAAACAAATATATGAGCTGTTCATATGTGCATTGGTATTTTTTTGCATTTTACAAAAGACCACACTGAATATTCTGCAAGAAGAAAAAAGAATTTGACACCTTCACAAATGTAAAAGAAAAAACGGTGGCATTGTTTGCACTCATGAGTCATATATTTATTGTAGTTTATGTTTACGATTCAGGAGGAATTATTTCCCACTACAAGCTCCCTGCAAGTCATTAAGGCCTTTGGCAACTCGTATTTTCAAATCCTTCCACAGCTTTTCAATGGGATTAAGGTCTTCAGACTGACTTTTCAGTGCCCTGGCTGCTGGAAATATGTTGAACTATCATGGCTACCACTGATGCTGTGCGGTTGTCTTTGCCCTTGAGGAGATTGGTTGCAAAATGCAACAAATGCCATAAATAAAAAAAAACACATTTGAAAACCCTTTTTTTACACATTTCAAAAGCCCATAATCAAATTTCCGTAAAACACAATACTTTTTCACAAAATGCCATAGATCCATTAAACGAAGATAGAAGATGAGGTGTGAGGAGGTGGAAAGTTGCAGGCTGTAATCTGCAGCAAAGGTTTTTAATCGTTTTATAATCGTTCGATGAAGACAAAACAAAATCAAGCTATTTTCCAGCTGACCCCAATAAAGTCAATAAAGTTCAACGGAGATGACCAGAATTCACCGGCAGGTGAAAGGACAAGACTGCGGGACATGGACTCATTTGAGCTGGCAGCGTCCAATATCTGCATATAGTGTCTATTATGGAACCAGCCATTTGACTTAATATCAATATTTTTTTTTATTGTTATTCATTTAAAAAAAAAAAAAAACATTTATATTGATGAAATTTTGTGAAAAAAATGTGCCATGGAGTTTTTAGCCAAAAAAGTAACATATTTTAAACAAAATCTTTAAATCTTGAGGGTAGGCGTGAGAGACACAGACACACTAACACTGTTCAAGGCCATACAGGGGGATTTATTAAAAGTGGCGCACCATAATAAATAATTAAGTCACTCAGAGGCTTTCTGGAGATGGTGGTGTGCAGGTTAGGAGAGCGCAGCTCTGGGTAGTGCACTGGGAGTACTCCGTGGGGGCCTTCACCCAGCTTAGTCCAGTGGTGCGTGGGTTTCTGGACCTGAGGTGTAGGATTCCGCTGGTGCTGGTGCATCCACCATGTTCCAGGTTCCAAGCTAACTGCATCCATGTGCTCTGTTATGTCCTTTGACCCTTATCATCTAAATTTTGAGAACCCTTCCAGGGAGTGGGAAATCAGCCGAGTCCAGTGACTCAGTTGGCCTAAGGTGACACTCTATACTCAGTAATTGGGCACCTCCTGTGATTTCATCTTGGAAATAGATATTTAGTTTTTTCCAGATTTCATTTGAATCATTTAGATGTTTGTTGACAAACACTACAATTGCATGCACTTGTCTTTGTAAGCATTTTTTTTGCCCATGGTGCAGTGTTTTACCGACGGTTTTATTGGTGACAATGATCCTAGTTCCTTGAGATCATAAAGATAATTCCATGCAATATTGTGCTAATTCCTTCCAAACAATCAATTTCATCTTCTCATGAAGAGGTTTTTAGTCAAATTCTGCCTTCCTGAAATGGTCTTGGTGGAGATTTTGGAATCAGAAAGCAATACCCAATTATGTTAGTATTTCATATATTCACATCTATTAAATGAAATGAAAAACAAACAAACATGCCCCTTGCATCTCAATTTTGAGAACCCTGACTCACACATACACCAGGTGAATGGTTATGCTTGTGCAGAAAACATTGCTCAACTGGTACAAATGGCAGGGTGAGAGGTCGGAATATTAATTCTGAAAATCTTAAATCCTTGACCTTGGACCACATGTTGCAGACAGACTTATAATAAGTGTCATTGCTTAATATAGTGCCATGAAACTCTTGATGCCACAATGTTCTGTTATTAAACAATATTGTACAGTCAATGTAGAAGCGCCGAACTCTGACACACTTTTTGAGCTGACGATTGAAACAGAGGGAGGATGGTATTTAGCGTTTACTTAGCGAATATAAGTGCGATTAGACAAGATGACGCAACATTATGTTCAAGCTAAATTTACGTATATTTGTTTTGCAAAGCAGTACAAAAACATATAAAAGTTACCATTTTCTCTTAGTTTTGTTTTCATCCATTTGTATTTTTTTGTACTCTGAATCTCTCTCTCTCTCCCTCTCTCTCCATCAACAAATAAGCAAGCCCTTGTTTGATTGGCTACTAGTTTGCCTATCAGACTGAGATAATATTTAGATATATACCTTTAAAAAAACAAGTTTCCAAGTGAATCCCTTAAATGATTGTTATTAGGGTGGCACGGTGGTGCAGTGGGTAGCACCCCTCTCTTTCTCTTAAAACCTACCTACACATTTCTGTAAAGCACAGAGTGATCATTGTTCTGATCATTTATATGAGCAAATGCTCCAAATAATTATGGTGTCAAATTAATCTTTCCTTCACTGAATTTGATGTATATTCACCATCAACATGATTCACACCACTTCAAACCACTGGGAATTTGCCCCAAAATATAAATGACCTGGCAACCAGCAATATTTAACTATATTAGTAATCTACTCAAGTTCTTCAACCTGAAGACTTTTTGTATCTCTGAGCTCAATCTGCCAAAATCATTTTGGGGTTTGAAGGTGTGCTAGGATTGCTGACTGCAGCAAAAAAGACTAGAAGAGGGGAGTTCCAGATAAAGAAAGTGAAGCTAAGAGTGAACAGTGCCGTTTCTAGGCCAGCATAGGGCTGTCAGTTCAAGACACCATCAGGACACCACAATGTATTTACTATGACAGACGTGTACCATGGTCGATTCTCAGCGTCTGATGGTCCAGAGGGAATTATTGAGATCGATGACCTTTAGAAAAGAGCAGAGGTCACAACCAGAGTCATTTATGTCCGTTTTTAGCAGCTAATAGACTGTTTTAAACCATAGACAAATGGGTGTTAGTTTGTAATGCTAAGACGGTGGGTCAGTAACATTAATAAACAAGTGAAGTATGTTGTAGAACACAGTTTAATGACATTATTTAATGTAGACAATATAATATATAATATATTTTTTTATTCATGGGTGAGTCCATTCTACATGTTAGGCAGACGATTTTGATGATTTGGTGACTGATGTGATTGTGTTTTGGTTATAATGTGATAATGTCAAAAAATAAAAGTTTGCAAATAAATGCAAATAGTTTTTTATGTTTAAACTTAGTTTAAAGATATTTCAATAATATTTTATATTATATATTGAACATGTACTTAGAAATATGTAATGAGAGTGGATGCGTATAGTTTTTAATGTACATTGTAACTGTTTTAATGTCAATTGTACATTCTAAACCACTCTTGTTATTTCCTTTTTTTGTAATATATATATATATATATATATATATATATATATGTACACACATACAGTGATACCTTGAGATATGAAATTAATCTAGCTGTTCTGGTGATAGGTTCTGCAGAAAACCTATTGCAGCCCAGATTTTATAACAAGCACAATGGCCATTTAGTAAAACACTATAAACAAGCCTTGCACTGAAATGCCCCTCATTATAATAACCATTAACAAAATGAAACTGTTCAGCAACTGGAGCTAATTTAGCTTTATTAGACAAATAATCCTACATTTTCTGCCAAAGACATAATGGCATTTATTTTTCAAATGTTGATTAGACGTGGTGCTTGAGTCACAACGTGAATTTTGCAAGCCAATATGTTTTTTAGCTAAACTTAAAAAAAAAAGTTCTGGCCAGTCGGAGGTTTGCCACAGGAGGTCGAGGATAAATTTTGTGGCTAAGTCATGCATGTCGGAGACATTTTGGGATTTCTGCTAGAGATGCTGCCAGGAATGGTTCCCAGAACAGCAGGCGGCCACAAGGAGTGACAGATGTCTGATACGCCAGCATGGATTTGCCAAACCATGATTTGAGCCTCCTAGCAGGCTGAAGAGTCCCATTATCACGGAAGATTGAATGTTCCCGCAACCATATGCAGCATGTGATGCACCACCTAAATGACTCAAAGATGTTAGCCTGGAAAAAGTCTCTCAATGGCTCTGTGTGTGGTTATACAGGGGACTGCACTTATGGTGGCATTTGCTTAAAGCCGGGAAAGAGTAGCCCATTACATCAATGCACTGTGTGAAGATGTGCATTATGATTTATAAGAAATTATAAATATTATAAGGAAACTACAGGATTACTTTTTAATATAACTGCTGGAATTTTGCATGCATTACTTCATGCAATATTCCTAAAATGCGCATAAAAAAGAGGTGGGTCGAGACACAGCTACTGTTAACATTATTTATAAGAAATGCACATTTTTGACGTACTCCATGTGTTCAGATATTGTTTTCGCTAAAAAAAAAATAAATAATAATAATAACTTACTTGTGTCTTAGAAAATCTAGACGTAGAGCAATATACACAGTCTGGTCATTTAACTTTCGATGGAGATAAACTGCTCTTCGTGAACATAGTCAAGACAGTTCTGGGGCGGAATAATCCCAAGCTACTTTGATGACAGATTTTTGCTAACATTCTTTTTTGAATGACAAAAACAACATTTTAGGTGTCGTGCAATAAATTTGGTCCGTTGGTTAGTCCATTAAAGCCACCCCACCTTGCCTAGTTCTGACAGTAAAACGCATTGCCATTATCAGATAAAAAGTTTATCGTACTCAGTTCTGCATGCAATTTTTTTGCACATTTTCAAAATTTATATTCAAATATATATTTGCTGTACATTTTCATTTCACTTTTCTTTTAATATCCACGATGATTTTGTTGCCTTGGACTTGTTTGGATGGAAACAAGGCTTTATTCTCAAAACTTTTATACAATATACCAGTTTTGCGCATTTTGTGAATTTAATTTGCATTTTTGGATGGAAAAATGCCTGCTGATTCAGAGCATTGTAAAAATGGGCTTTCCTAAAGTGGCCTATTAGTGTACAACCCTATTGCAAATTAAAACTGCCTGAGCAACACTGCTGCAAATCAAAAACAGAAATTTAGATTTTTATGTATGTTGTTGATTTTGTTGTGTTTTTGATTTGCAGACTTGTGTTGTGAACTTATGGGCAAATAAAAAAAAAAACACAATGGAATCCAGGGGGCGCTTTGAGTAAATGTTTATATATATATATTGGTTCATCGCTTCTCCACTTGCTTGCAATCCATCTGAATGGAAGGATTGTGGATGCTGCTGAACTGTGAAATTGAGTAAAATAGATAATGTTTCATTGTTCAATCAGTTTATGTAGAAAGTTGTGGTTATATATATATAATGCTAGTATATATACGGTTGTATATATAATGCTAGTATAACTATATATATATATATATAGTTAAGAATTACCATAAAGAAACCATAAAACAAGCTTAACGAAACAAAAGTTCATCTTATATCTTGTTTTAATTACTTTTATCAATGTCAATGGAGCCTACTGGATTATTTAAAGGAAAATTGTAAAAGTCTCAAAAGCCACAGAACCATTGCTGGAGGAGGATGACATATATTTTTTGTTCATGGCAGGGTAAAACATTAATGATAAAACCTCTACAGAGCAGAGTGAATAGGTTTATCCTTTCCCACAATGTTGTATCTAGCATTGCCCACAGTGACAAGCAGTTCAATTGAATTAGTAGGACGTGGCTGGAGGCTCTGCTCCAGCTGGGGCTGTTTGATATGGGGTTTAAGGTGAGAGCGAAGCATCATGGGCCAGAAAGACTAGTAAGGACATAACCACTATTAAATCCAGGCTCTACGTTATTGGAACTACTGCTATTTATTGGCTTATGCAAAACATGTCTGTCACAATTAAAAACAAATATATTGATTATTTATGCATGGACTAAAGGGGTCATGACATGTTGAGCCTTTAGTGCTTTCATTCACACCATTGACAAAGTCACACAAGTCGAATGGTTATGGAAAGGCTGGACATAAACGACCCGATTTCCCTCCCCCGGAAGTGATGTAATGTCCACAAAGCAATGCCTTCACTCTTGATATCATGAAACAAATGGAGGGAAAGACGTTGGTGTACCACGATGAAACAGACTCAATGATTTAATGTAACTGTAGTGATCAGGACTGCTTCTTGGGCCTGAAAACTTTCAAGGCTAAGCCCAGACTCTAAAAAGCAGCTAGGAAGTGTTGATATGCCTTCCATAATTCAAGGGCATTGACCTGCTAAGTCTATTTGGCACAACCTGTAAGGACACTGATGTCATGACACGGTTACATTGTTTACCATGGCTCGATTCCCGGTAGGAGGAGCCTTAATTTTTTCAAGACCATATTTCATTCATAATTTAATTATTTATTAAACTTATGTTGAAGTGCAATACATGGAGGAATCAGCCGTTCACATCTGGGTCACCTCTTAAAACGGTCACAACTTCTGTTCTCTGGAAACGTGAGCCTAGGTCAAGGCTTTATTTGGTAAAAAAAAGTCTAATATCTATTGTTTCTGCCGTTGTCTCTCAAAGTTCAATCCAGGCGTAAACACTTCAGATCAGATCAGCCAATAAAAACAGACGCTCCACAAAATCGTTCTTTGATTGGTCTTGAAGTAATGAAGTTAGTTCTTTAGTGGCTCGTTAATCTACATCTTCTAGTGTATTTATTAATTCTTCTGGAGTTGAATTAGGCCAGGCAACAGCACCGATAGTGAAGGTATAGGTTTGCATGTGATTTGGGATCAGATTCTGGCTAATAGAGATAAGGTTGTATTTTTCACCATTGCAGCGTCTACCAATGTTGCTTAAATATAGAGTTGATAGGTCATTATTGAAGTTGCTCCTGATTAATCACTCTAATCTTCTTAAGTAGATGTCATAAATATGCAAATCAGTAACCAATAGGTGAGTAACCGGGGAATAGTAGAGTTTTACGAATGTAACTACTCCCATTTCGGGAATAAGCCTGGGCTAGAAAATGATGAGATTAGTTGTGATTTCATTTAAAAATTGACTTTTTGAGTAAAAAATAAAATCACTCTTCCTATATAATTAGACAAATGTGAACATCTTATTACAAATAACCCCTTTAAGACTTCCCTTTTATTCAAGCATCAATCATTAAAAGCTGTGATTTTTGAGCTAGTGGGCTGTAGAGGATTTTTATACAGTATACAAAAATAATTGTACAATGTCTTTGTTTTATTTTATGCATTTTAGGTTGACTTTGGGGGCTTGTGCAGACTCATTAATTTATAAGATGACTAATGATTCAAATCTACTGTATACATTAAAGTCCATCAATCAGCATCACTCTTTCAATTTGCTGAGTTAGAAGGAGAGTTTATCTATAATTAATCTACTTACAATTCAAAGTTCCTTCCCTCATTAGTTTCCAAACCTTTCTATTATTGTCTTACATTCTTTTTGAAACACAATATATTGTGAGGAAAGTTCGAAACCAAAAACCAAAACAATTTCCTTTTTTTATTTAAGTACAAACCACAACATTCATTATTCATCTGTCAACAACAATACTCAAAATAATTTCCTTATTGGTAGTTAAAGGACAGCCGTTGATGTTATAACTGGACACTTCTGTTCAATTGGGGGCATATCTTGAGGGTAATAGAGAACAGTGGCAACAAGTCTAACATCAAAGATGGCTAAATTTACTTTTGGCTGTCAGTCTGAGGAACACATGCTTGCCAGGTCTCCCTAGGGTACATGGCAGGGCCAATGTTTTCGATATCCTTCGCTCCAGATTGCTTTCAAAGAACTGAGGGAAAATAGATATGGTCCCGTGGAGGCCAGTATGATACACAAGTGCAACCGTCAGATTAACTGAAGAGGATGAGGTCAATGTTTCTGTGCATTGAACCCATTTCTTCATCTATGCTAAACTGCTACACTCACTGTAGAGTCACCGGAGAAAACCTACATCTGTCTTTTTGGATATTCAAAGAATGGTTGGGCTGTAGCATTTTTTTGTCGAAAAAGTATTTGTAGCTTCAAATATTAAACAGTTTTGACATTTACACAGCTATATATTTTTATTGTGAATTGTACATTTTTGAGAGTTGTTTAATGTATCTCACCTAATAAATAACAATGTGATTAAAATATTATTAGTTACTGGATCTGGAAAAAAAACACATTAGTACATTGAAGAGGAGTCTAAACATCCCCCGTGCAGAACCCGATAAGGGGACACTCTCAGAAAACTCCTCTGCATCTTATCTCCGCCAGCTATTTCTCCCAACGCTGTAATCTGACGGGTCATTGGACAGCGCCCCCATGGCTGCAGAAAAATGCCGGCTGCGGACTACAGAGACTACACCACTTCCCCGACCCCTACCTCATCCTGCTATGTTCTTTCCTGTATTTGTCAATGTGCTTGATTGCAAATGGCTTTTTTTTAACCTGCTCCACAGTGCTCTTTTCTTTGAAGGACAATGCGGAAAGGCTCTTTTTTTAAGCTAATTTACCTAATGTATATCCATTTTCTCTGTTTCTCTCTGTAAATGCTACCTCTCAACACTGGCCTGTTCCCACCCTGTCTATGTCTGTGGCCAGAGGGGTCCAATTTCACTACATGTAACAGTGTATGTGACAAATAAAGGCTAATTCAATTCAATTCAATTCAATTCATTCAAAAAACACTACTTTGATAACTATTACTTTAAATCTTTCAGCAAAAATAAACAAAAAATGTTAGTTTTTTTTTTTTTTTTGTTGATTGCTGTCATTTTATGTGTCAGTAAAAAAATTGCATGTTATAGTGCTGTAACTAAATTAAGTTTATTGTAAAATCTGCATGGTTTTTTGTACCTAGTCGCTGTTGTAAATATCTGGTAACCTATGAGAACAAGACAAAAAGTTATTCCTAGTGGTGGACGGCCGATAGAAGGCGAGCTACTGTAAACAGATCTTTAAAACTCCATACTTCCTAGTTTGAATCCTACTATTCTGAGACAGAAAAGGACATTACATCACAAACAGGAAGTTCCTCCACAGCAATGCTCTATAAGTCAGTGTGTTTTAGCTCTTTCTCCCTCTCTCCTACTCTGATCCTTGAAAAAGCTGCTTGACTCTTTCAGACCACCACTCTTTAACCTTGCTTCCAGCGTCTTCACAATAATTATCACAATATTCCAATCATTATTATTATACAATCCTATAATTACTACAATCCTTACATGCTTTTTCCACATTATGGATATATTTATATGAAAATGTTTCAAATTCATGACCATGGTTTGTAATTTGGTCAGAGTTAAAAAAAGGTAAATTAAAATATTTTGTTTTAATTGTGATAGTGATACGACAAGAATGTGAAATTATTTATAAATTACCTTTTATGGTCACATTTACATTCATGCATTTGGTTGACGTTTTTATCCAAAGCCACTTAAACTTCAAGGAAAGAAAACAGTTCTTGGTTTCCCTGGGGTTCAAATCCAAGGTATATGTATAACTGGCCCAATGCTCTCTCTCTAAGCTGTCCATCGTTTTCGATGATGAGACTTGCTTCTTTATGGGGACAGGATCAACGACGTTGCCATTGGTGCCATTTCTCATGGGCATAGAGGCCGATTTTTGAGCCACACACTCGTCCGTAGGTGGTGCAGGGGTAGCCAGAGGAAACCAGTGTAAAAATTAAAATTTTTGATAAAAATTTGATATATATTAAAATTCCATTAGAACTCTCAAATCTAACATATTAGGACATTTTAGGAGAGGCTTTATTGGTTAAAAAGATATAAGTAGCAGTCAAAAACAGGATGTACTGAAGTCCAAGGCTTTATTTTCCAAGCCCTATCTCCTTTTTTAAAATCCTCTATGAAGTCAGACATGTTTGACCTAATTAAAACACATTGCATAAATGGACCATCCAGCAGAGTATCTATCTAATTTTGGGGTCAAGATCTTTTGAAATATTCCTCCAGCACTCTCACATGTCCATCACTTAGTAAATGTGCAAATGTAAGAGTTACCATTAGCAATGAATCTGCTCACTTGCAGTTTCTGCATTATTGATTAAACAATATACATCATGTCAAATTAATATAATGAAACAGAAATAGGAGCAATGCTGGAACAGATATAACAAATGAAACCCTTCAGATCAAGTTGACCAACCAATGGGCTCAATATATATACCATAGCTCAAAGAATATATAATAACCAGCTCAAAGAATATCTAACACAAATTTCAACAAATATTTACAGACATTCTGAAAGAACCTCTTATGGTAAATTTTATTTTAGATTAAAAGCACATTCTCAAATGTATTTGAGCAGATTTCTAGCTTTTCTGAAAGGCCTCAGAATGCTGTTAAAAAATAGATGACAATGAATACATTTGCCCATCCACCAGTATCTGATCGGTTTAAAGCAGGGCAGAACATTCAAATCCTCTGGGTCTCATGTCTCTTTCCTGTCCATCAATTCCACCTCTCTGTTTGATTGCAGCTGATGGGATGTCTGAACGCCTCAGACACAAGACGGAATAGGAAATCAGTTTGGCTAATCAGTCATAAAAGTGAGAGCTGCCCAGGGAGAAGAAATGGAGCCATAACGCATGCAAACAGGCATAAGTTAAGAGAAAATGAAAACTGACATTACCATGGGAACCACTGCACACAACTGAATGAGAATGGCTCACCGTAATGGTGGGAGAGATTGACTGTTGTGTTTTAGCCATGTCAAAAAAGATTGGTAAAACCATATGTTATATTATGTTATGAAAAAGGCTGAAAATCAGTGTGCTGTGTGTAAATGTAAGTCTACGATTAATTTTGGCTTTTTTTTTAAAACAAATTGACAAATAAATAAATAAACACAAATATTCATCACCCCCTAACATCCAATTTCACCACTTACCTATTGCTATGTACAGTCTCCCATCCATTCACCCCACTTTTCAGAAAACATGCAACTTCTACTCAAGAATAGCCATTTAACCACTAACTGTTTAATGCAAACCTTTTATAAATATATTACCAATAGTTTCAATAAGATATTGCATGTATAACAAAACATAATTAAATCCCAAGGCAAGACAATATTCAAATATATTTTACAGAACCTTTGAGAATTTAAATATGCTCAACACGTAAAAGGCAACAATTATTAACCTTTTACCGGTGCGTGTGCCCATTGCCGCATATGTTTTGAATTAAGTAGGAATGACACAACCCAGCTATTGTTTAATTTTAATTTCAAACATAATGTGCAGGTTTCAAAAATGTTATTCATTTTGATATTATGTGTTTTAAATGAACAAGAGGTATGACATACATTGCAAGGGTATTCAAATTAAATGAGAGGAAATGCGTGTCTTTCAGTTTTGTTTTTCAGACCCCAGAAAGGTGCCATCAGTGGTGAAAGAAAGGATAGCCCTTGGAAGTACAACATGTGTGATATAGCTTTGTGTTTTTACGGCACAAGTTCTGGCACAAAAAAGCATAAAGGCACAAAAAGTGCTTGGAACAATATATAATGTTTAGAAAAAGGTGTTATTTTTATTATTAAAAAGGTGTAACTTTAGATTTTCATAAAAATTGTTTGTTATCAATTTTTGAGAATTTGCAGGAAAAAAAGACTAAATTTACTACTAAGAATTGTACTTTTTGTACAATTTCACAATTATTGTGTAATCTAATTAAAAAAAAGAATGGGGTTGTAATAAAAATATGTCAAGCATTGCCAAAAAAATGTTCTGTGATTATGTATTAGAGCATATTGTAAATGAAAAAAAAAGCTCAATATGGCCTCCAGACTTTGAACAGACACATTCTTTAAATAAAAAACAGTTTTGTTTTCTAACACATCAGCACAAATAAATACATTCATCATAAAAGTTTACCATTACCGCTGAGGTAATCCAACGAAACTAAATTGTTTTGAAACTAAGTACATTGTTTTGAATCCCCCTAAAAATATCACAAAAGCATAATGCAAAAATATTAAGATTCGTAAAAAAATGTACATATGTCTTGCTGAGTCCACATAAATTTTGCAGGGAGAATGTGGACGTTTATTTTGAAAGTTGCATTTCCTCATTTGCCACAAGTGACGAACCACCACAAAAATGTGCCTTAAAATGTAAGAAGAGAAAATGCTCTGGCTTTGCTAGGGTAAAATCAAGGAGTAAGATTTGTAAGATCAGGGAATAGAATGTAAAAGGTGTTTAAGAACAGCTGCTTGTACAGCAAAAGCAAGCGCATGCCAGCCCTTTGATTCATCCATCATCATTTTCCTAATGGATTTAGGCAGTCACCCATATTTCCACTTACAACACTGTGGATTCATTACTCACGCTGACACTTGCATCATCCAACAAGCTACACTTCTTTTCTCTGTCAACAGCATGCAATGAACCATTATTAGGAGTTCTTCTTTTCTGATATTGACAAGAAGATTAGATACAAATATGCTGGAAACTCAATTATTGAAATGGTTTTTTGTATCAGTTTTTCAGGAAAAAAACATTTATTTTATCCATTTGCACTGACTGTGACAAACATTTTCTGATAGTTGCTGCCTACATTTAGATTTGAGCAGATTGTGATCCATTTCAAAAGCATGCCAATTAATTCAGTAACTATGAACATCTTTCTTTGTTGCTTTTCTGCATCTGTCAAAAATGTGATTTACTTCACAGCTTCATCCTCAAATGCTCTCAGACATTGAAATTCAAAAATATAATGTCAGTCAAATAGATTGCCAGACTTTCAAACATGTTGTTGAATAACATCATAAAAAATGCACTTGCGTGCAATTAATTGGTACTTATTTAACAATTAAGGGGTCCTGAATTACAATAACATTGACAGTTTCAGAATTTCAAATATTTTTTTTGGTAGTGAGCTCTGGAAAATCCAGCTTTCAAAGTGTAACACACTCTGATGTAAAACCGTGGCCCAGAAAATACTCAAGAGATTCCCAGAACAGTGAACAGTCTCAAGCGTTGAACTGCCTTCCCGCAACTCCTTTGTAAAGAAAGAGTGGATAAAGTTAGAGCACAATCAAACACTGGATTATTTTTGAACATATTTGTTTTTATTACATTCACCAAAATGTCAAAATAAAACATTGATTGCAGTTTTGCAAACCAACGTCTAAGAATGAGTACAGAGTAGGATCCCAAACATATTGAGCATATGCAGGTGTGCTTTTGAACGTTTTAAAAACAATTGTCTAACATTTTTGTACATTGAGTCACTCTTGTTGTAAGCCACTGCCGCATATATACAAACATATTTGACCAATATCGTTTTTGAAGGTAAGAGTAAAAATAAGAGACTAGTGTGTGAATTCTTCCATTAGTTCTTCTTGTTACGTTCTTACGTCTCAGTGGTTTTGATATTAAAGAACATTGTATAGCTGTGAAAATCATATTCAACGGTAAAATGTAAAATAAAATAAAAACAAAGACCTAAACAAAATGTAGAAATCTAAACACTTGCACACTTTATACAGTAAATTCACTAAATGTACTTTAAATAGAAAAAAAAAATACTTTGCATGAAATAAATACAAAATGACTTTCAGAAAACAAAACACTTTATCCCAATTGATGGACTAAAAGACAGTCTTGGGGAAATTGACAAAGTCCATCACTACCAGACTGACCAGTGCAGGAACTCTGCTTGAGGAAACAATAAACAATGACAGCAGTTAATGGGCCAAGAACAGTTTGTTCAGTCACAGCATGAATGGTACATACAATCAAACATATATCAACCAGGGATTTGGTAATTTACACTGAAAATATTTTTGTTTTCTGCTGGAAATGGGCATTTCAAATCATTTGTGACTTTAATTAATTTACATAATGTTTACTGTTACACACATTTTGCATTCCACGTCTCTTCATGCAGGGAATTTATTGGTAAGCATGGTCATTTAACCTAAATACACTTGACAAAAGCTAATGAATTAATCTCTGGAACTATATCAATATTTTTTTGTTTTGTTTTGCAGTCATTAATTGCAGTTTAATAGGTTAATGAATTAAACATTAAGTTGCTGGTTAAATGGGGTAAACGGGATATATATTAATTACACTGGGGAAAACAGACTGACTAAACAAGACAAACACAAAGCTTGAGGGAAACAGATACTGTAGTCACTAGCACAGGCGCTTAAGCAAAAACGATGCTGATGTAGTGAGAAATAATCATAATCAAATGCAGTGCATCAGTAGATAACATATAAAATTAGCTGTTTCTGAATGTTACAATGTATTTTCAGTAAAGTTAAAACAGTCTCATACATTGAAAGTTTTCAGTGCATGACACAATATTTACTTTCTTGTCTTGACCTCGAGTGCTAGCCTTTCCTTAAGTGTGAGTGTGAGTTATCGGCAAAAGGCTTTTTCATACTACTTTTTCTTCCTTATTGATGGTAGATCTGGCTCAAGGCTAACACTGTAAGCACATCTTAAAACTTCCCTCGTGAAAAATTAATAGGAGGAAAGGAAACTGCCTATAGATATTGTAACTGATGTAAACAAATAATGCTTTCAGAAATGAAAAAAAGGTATTTCATTTATTTTTAGCAATAAACAAAATGCAGTGAATGTACAAAAGAGAAATCCAAATTAAATCCATATCTGGTGTGACATTCCTTTGCCTTCAAAAGAGCAGCAATTCTAAAATCGACTCGTAGAGCTTTTGAAGGAACTTGGCCAGTAGATCATGCCAAATATGTTAGAGAACTAACTCCAGAGCTTCTGTGGGTGTAAGCTTTCTCACATCTTTCTGTCTCTTCGTGTAATCCAAGACACATTCGATGCCTGGATTAGTGCTCTGTAGGGACCCAGCATCACTCCCATTACGTCTTGTTTTTCTTTATTTTGAAGATAGATAGTTCTTGCTTTGTGTGTTTTGTGCCATTGTCCTGCTGCAGAAGTATTTGGGCCAATCATACACCTCCGTCAAAGTCTTAAATGATGGATAAGTATCTGTCTGTATTTCCCATCATTGAGACCACCTTTAACCCTGACCAAATCTGCAACTCCATTTAAAAAATGGAGTCCCAAATGTTTCCTCTATAATTCTTCACTGTTATCTGCAGACACTCATTGCCGTACTACTTTCCTGTGACCTTCGATGAAAAAAAATGCCTTATTTTACAGCCAAATATTCCATTCTTCGACTCCTCAAACCAAAGCACCCGCCTCCATTTTTCTTCACCCCACATCTTATGCTTTTTGCATACTTGAGTCACTGGTCCTTGTTTCAACCTCATAGGTATGGCGTTTTGGCTGCAAATTCTTCTGTGAAGACCAGTTCTTCATAATTGCACTACTTGACATCTAACGTTTTTGAAGGGCAATAAGCTTGATGTGTCGTCTTGCATCTGCTCCACAACCATCCTGCTCCATACCATCCTCGGCCAACTAATGTGTCTGTGATCGTCAATGTTGCTCATTCTTTGTATTTCTACCCAGTTTACTCTGAAATACTTGTATGATAATGGCCTTTGGATGCAGTTTAACTACCTTATGTCTTGCTGCTGTTTCTCAACCTCACCGTGGTAGCAGAGTCTCCTCCCCCAGTTGTGAGCCTCCAACACAGCCGTTTCTGTTTCAGTTCATTGTTATGTTTCATGTGACAAAGATGATCATTTGAGAATATTCCACACTGGGCAATGATCCTAGGTCATTACTTTTTGCATGTGTGAAAGAATTCTCACAACCTTTTTTTACACCTGCCTAAAACATTTGCACTGTACAGTATACACATAAATATATGGCAATATGATTTAACTTGTTATGAAAAAAAATAGCTTGGGCTGTGTTCAAAGGTTGCTTGTGAGCTTGGTTATCGCGCAGAAGCTGCAGGGTCCGTGAAATATTCTGGTCTTGAGACTTCTTAAAGTTTCAAGTAAATTTTTTTCCATTAAAATCATGCATGGGCCTGCAAGTCACTGATAAGAGCCCACCCGACACGATACATATCTGAGGAGCATTGCAGGTGAGGGAATCAATACGCTGTGATGCTAGACCCACGCAAAACCTTCATGCCCCCACCTCCTCACCCGCACCATTACTGAAGCCTTTCACAATGAGCCTATTGACGCCCTAGGTCTGCGTGACCCAGCAAGTGACAGAGCAGGTTAAAGGAACAAGCAAGTGCTGATCTAAAATCAAAATGCTGCTTTTCCTCTGTGCCATTGTCTACCACAAACCTTCAAAATCAATACAGTAGTGCATGGCAAACTTACTTTAAAACACATTCATAATTCTAACCAATTATTGAAAATATAGTGATTAATTCAATTTAGCAAAAAATTTAGCTAGATGTATTAATAGCACACATTTGTGCAAATAATTTAGCGTTTTAGTAAATAAATTATATATATATAGTCATGATTTGTAATTGAAATTTTAACAAATTTTCTCATGTACAACAACAAACCTGCAATAAACCATCAATATCCTCCAAATTCACAGGTGGCTTGAAATCCATATTTATTATAGTTCTTTGATCACAAACACATGTGATATATACACAAAAGGAAGCATAAAAGACCCTCATAGGGAAAACCTGAATAACATAAGACTTCACCAATGGAGGAGGAAAAAACCTAAACTAAATAAACGAATGACGAGGCTTTGTTCACAAACTACAGTCAAAATGTTCCTGTGCCAAGCCTACGTAGTGGCGGGAATATATAGACAGGATAACGCAAAACACCAGTTGAGTATTGAAACTAAATAGGAAGACGAGAATGGCCAGACAGTGGGGAATGGCGTGGGGGCTGAAGCAGTTTTTTAGCTGTTGATCCTCGTAGCATTGCGCGGTAAAATGGCGGAGAAGAGACTATTGGCAGAGGAGTGCATTAATACACGAGTGAAGATATATATATATGGCATGGATGGTCTGTCTGAATACTCCATTCTGATTGGATGGCAGACAAATAATATATGTATTCCTTCTTCTGGAATTTGAACTTGATTTTTGAGTTCCATTGTTTACAAACAAAGTTCGAGGTCATGACATCTAACAAAAGGGTTGATTATAGGCAGATCAAAAAAGACACATGCTACAAGAATCAACATTGATGCTATTTTGAATTTATGCTCTGAAATATCAACACACTGGATTCTTACTGAATAATTGAAGCAATATGTTTTCAATAATAGCACAATCATTGATTCATTTACCACTTTTTTACAGGTGTCAGTCACAAAAGATTTGTCCAAATTTCTTGCAAATGTCCAGCGGGAAGCTCTAATCATATTCCTGCAAGGAGCTCAGCAGCACAGAAGATGTAAAACAAAGGATCCAGAACGCTGTTAAGGCTCAAAAAGCTTCGGCCGAGCTGATAGGGCACAAAAATGTCTTTCTCCCAAATGCAAGCACTGCTGTGTATCAACAGTCCGACATACTTCACACAGCCGATTAAACGATAGGGCCCCAGAACCATTACAAATGTGGCCACCAGAAGGGTGAGCAGACCCTTGATGCTCTTCTTCTCCTCTGATAAAAGAGAGCCATCAGTGAGCAGACAGTCTCTCTGAGGAGACCAAAATGAAGCTCAGGGGTATGATGAAAGACACAAGCAGAGCAATCAGCCTATAGGTGCTAAAACTATCCTCTGTGGGATACTTCTCAATACAAAGAGTGTAATTTTCCTGCTTGGGGAAGAACTTGTCATGTGCAATGGCAGGTGGTACAGCAATTAGAACCCAATCGAGAAAGCAATCCTGTTAGCAAACTTCAAATCACGGAGATGCTTAAAGCTGTGAGGTCCGGCAATGGCCAGGTGACGTTCTAGAACAATGATACACATGAAAAAGATTCCTGCAAAAATGCTTACGTATAAAAACATCCCCATGAGCTGACAGTTGTGTGAACCTAATCGCCATTGATGTCCATTGGCATAGTAATCCATCCATAAAGGTAAAGTCAGGAGTTGAAGTAGATCTGCAATCAGCAGGTTAATGACGTACACGGGAAGAACATTGTCAGTTGGTTTAATTTGTAGAGTCCAAATTTACAAGGATGCCAATGATGAAGTAGATTCCATGCAAGATTGGAAGCCATCTTGACTGAAGTCAATCCCACAAACATTTCCCAGAGCAGTTGGGGGACTGGCAAATCCACTTGCATTGATGCAGCTCTCCATCTTCTGCCTATGAAATATTGACATTGTAAATACATTTCATGTGGGAAGTAAATATTTAAATAAGCTAATTCTGGCGTTTTTGACAAAACTGTCATGCTTAAACTTGTGGGAAGAGTTATAGTTACTTGGTATATTATTATTTTTTTTGATGGTCACCAAAATATGTAATATTTAATCTACAAAAAGATCAATATTAGAAAGCATATAGAATAAATCCTTAATTTTCACCTTTAAAGACAAACATAGATTTTGGGTACTGTTATTGTTGAATGTATGTATGCATGCGTGTACATGTGTGTGTGTGTGTGCGTGGGCGTGCGTGTGTTTGTAAGACTATTTTTTTTTTTAGAAGTCAAGATTGTTTATTTCTAAGATGTCTCCACTTTGCATCACTAAATGTTGAACAATTAATAAACGAGAAACTGCAAATCATAATGTCAATATTTTTGATGCTGCATTTTGAGGGCACTTCTATTATTCAAAAACAGAATAAACATTTTGGAGCACCACGGCATTCATTATTTGTGCTGTCTGCATCTTGATAGAGTAACTTCTGCTCTGAACCATCCATTTAATTCATAATGTATTAAAAATATGACTGAGAATATGTTTACTTTATTTACTATCTTATTAAAACATTCTACCTTTTCAAACCACTTTACGTAGCAAGGTACACATATTAAATGCAAAAACACAAAAAATAGTTTCTGGCTATGTTTATCGATATTGTATTGAATTGCAAACATGTAACTTACCATGCGAACCTCAGATGGATACATTCCACGTATATACAATTGATTTTATTTGATTTTATTATTCTCATACGACTTTTGTTTTATATCAAGAACTACTATAAAGTCACTTTGGCTCAGCACACTGGGAGAGTTTATTTATTTTTTTTACATGATTTAGGTTGCATTTCTGATGGCAAAAGAAGTAACACCACAACACAACAGAAGTAACGCCATGTTCAATAATTTATGTATTGAGAAAATAAATACTACTGTAATGCTAAAACAAAAATGAGAATTGTTACCAAAACATTTAAATTGACCTCCAAACCCAATATTATCATGTCAACCCAAATACAGTTTATTAAATGTCTTTCGAAGGGAGTCTATCTGGAGACTACACCCACTACAATTATTTCATCAACCCTCTTCCATATAAGCTGTTCCTTCCTCCTTTTCTCTGCCTCAGTCTGAATCAGCTTCATCACTCCCACCTGGCTCCCATTCATCTCCAAAGGGGGTCTACTCGAATGCATCCAAGGCAAGGCAGCAAGCCTGCACGTTCGTACCCGCCACACACACTTACAAACTTAAAGCAGGTCCAGATATTCGAACTCCTGAAAACTTTATCATTAGAATTTATTATACCTGTAATCACACGGAACACTTTTTTCACAACTACAGGTTATATAGGTACTATATTTCTAACTATAATTCAAAAGCATTGAGTTAATGTTTGATGCTAGAAGTGTCTGATTAAACCAATCGTTACTCACCTCAGGGGTTGCTGTAGATCTAATAACTACCTGCTACCAACTCAAAGCCCATATTTTCTAAGTGCCTATAAGTTATTAGAATCTTAATAGAATCTAAGTAGAGAATGGTTAACCAATATGCATCACTAAAGGAGGAAATGTTTTGAGTTCAGTGTGTTGTGGTGTTACTTCCTTTGCCATCTCCATAAGCCCACATTTCTACACCAAAATCATAATAAAAAATCTTTTTGAGGCAATATTCTGTTTTTAAAATTATATTTGATACTCTGTAGCAACAGATTGATTAAAATCGTTAAATATATATTTTTTTAAAGAAAGTTTTGTGCAATGACATGTTTACTATTGATCAAGTGTCAATATTAGTAAACATGGTATGATGCACAATATAAGGAATTATAAACAAGAATTCTAATTAACAATTATTTTTTATAAAGTTGAAGATAGAGTGTTTTGTATACAGACGTGTGCTATTTGATGACAACCTCTTGTTCCTCTCAAATATCAGGTTCAAGTGATGTCAAATACAGATTCAGTTCCACTGTCAGGTGATGAAATGCATCGTCTTTGAAAACAAGAAGCATAGAAGGTAGATTAAAGTCAGGATCATGTGAAAGCACCTGAAAGGGTTTTTTTTAGGAAGCTAAAGTCTGGCTAGCTTAGATGTTCCCTTTATAAAGTGTTTTTTTCCTCACTGTCCATTACTGGTCATATTTCAAGGGAAAGAGGACACAAAAGAAAATCTTGGCACAGAACATCAGTGGCTATCGGCATACCTCTGGAAATGACATAAATATTTCATATTACATATATATTTCACATATGTGGGCCAGAAAAAAAGACAGAAGAGCTTTTATCGTTCCATGGTTGATCTAGAATTTGGAGTAAAACTCCTTGGGAGTTTTGTTCTGTTCAGTCAGAGGGGGATCCTTCCAGAGGTGATGCAGCTATTTGGCTCAGTCTATGGAGACACTGAATACATTGCGGTGCTGTAGTACTTTCATGTTGGGATTTCTTTTCAGGTGGGGTGCTCAGAAAATGTTCATTTAAACTTTCAAAAAGGGGGATTGCATTCCAACACCACAAAACAGACAATTAATTACACAGACCAGTCTTTTTTTAACTAGAATGAAACATTTCATTTTTTTCTTCACCAAATTTTTAGCATAAAACAATCTCAGCAAAGTTAGATTTGTTACATTTTCTCATCATTATTTTTTTTATTACAAACCAAGCAGAATTTGAGTACCAAACAATCTTTTTTCAACATCTCATGAATCAAATAGTCAAATGGGTTTCTTTTCTCTTGGTTTTTAATGTAAAAAAGATAAAATGACAATTTTGTTACCAAGAACTGGTAACAAATACCATTCAGTTAGCTATTTGCTCAAATTCATTCACCATCAGAGCTAGTCTGGATGGAGGTGTGAAGGGCTTTTCATAGGTAAATGAGCTCAAGGGGGGATGAAAACAATAGGCAATCTGCAGGGGGCTGCAAAGGGTTGATAGTGGCCTTGGTAAGAAACCAGGGTATAGGTGAGAAGTGGTCTCTCCTTGAGGGGAGATTGCCATGGTAACAAACGGCTGGTGAAGCCCAGGGTCACATTTGAAGTTTCCTATCAACACAGAACTCCTGTTATCAAATTCTTAAACTAGCTTGAAGCTCAAAAGGCAGCAGAGTTCACAGGAACCCCCTTTTGTCTTTCCAACAGTTTGATAAACAGACTTTTGTGCCAGAACTGGTAACAAAAAGCTTCCAGTTAGCTATCTGTTCAAAGTCTTTCACCTTGGGATCAATAGACAACATAAAATAACAATAAACTGAGTGAACTTGCAATAAAACTATTGATTTATACAATCAAAAGACTTGTCGAGACACAGCTTTTGCCAATGTGCACAGTGTGGATGAAGTGTTAGAACTGGCAAAAAAAGAGAAGCCGTTTTCAATGTTCCCAACATGACGTAACAAATGCATCGCTCAGCATCCTTCATTCAGCTGTTGCTCTTTCAATCAATACTAGACATTATGCAATATCATAACGTGGTTGATCTTTCTTCACCTTATTAATATGCATCAATTGTTTAGAGCACTGGAATCTGAATTTTCTCTTTGATTCCAAAATCAATGTGCAAGCTGCTTTCTGCTGTTCTACTGAAAGGTTACGGGTATGTCTTTTTACACTGAATAATTGAATTAACATGGATTAGGGCATTTGAGAAGAGCTTTAGCATTCATCTGTGGCCAGGCCCGTTAAATAAACCCATTGTAGGCGATTTTAATGCTCTGACACTTTGGCCCGGGTGATTCATGGCCAAACTGTAAGCGATCTACCTCCGGAGGTCCCATCTGCAAAGGTTTGCTTGTGTGTAATATATAAGAGGGGAAATTGTAGTTGATGCATGGGCATAAGGGGAACCAACGGGATTTGGACTAAAGAAAACAGCATGACAAAATGCACTTGCAGGGAATTGTGCCTCCACATTCTTTACAAGGGAGCTTGCAAGACGCAAATGAAAAGGCTGGTGGTGGAAAAGCCTTGTTCTCACTGACTTTGACAGAGTGATTTGCTGGGAATTCTAATGTGTTGACCCATTTTATTTGGTGTGTTTTTTGACAAAGGGAGTATTTGAAATGTATTTTAAAAGTTAGATGAAGCATGGAAACATATGCAAGTAATAAAGACATATTATTTAACATTAAAGGCAGTGTATATTTGCATGCACTGAGTTAACACAAATACAAAGTCAAATGTAACACATCCACCCTGTATCCCAGAAGTATCTTAGAAATTGATAAATGATTTCTATCATATATATATCTTAGAGTTGATAAATATTTCTTGTTAAGGAGAAAAAAATCTCACTAGATTATCCTGAAAACTTTAGGATGATAAACGTGGCTGTTCTGATTGGAAATGCAGAAAACACTGTTAAATCACCTAAATCCCTAGTTTGCAACTTTCTGGTGATATCCACCAGAGCTAGCCTGCATGGAAGTGAAGGGCTTTTCGTAAGTAAATGATCTGTGGAGTCTGAGCTCAGGGGGGAGATGAAAACAATAGGCAACCCTCGGGGGGTTGCAAAAGTGTGAAAGTGGCGTCTCATTGAGGAGAGATTACCATGGTAAGAAGCCAAGGTAAAGGTGAGAAGTGGTAAAATGTGATATAAAAAATGTATTTCCCATTTTGGGGTCACAGGAGTCTGCCAGTGCCTATCTCCAGTGCACATTGGGTGAGAGGTGGGGGTACACCCTGGACAGGTCGCCAGTCCATCGCAAGGCCACATTCGCTCACACATTCACACTTAAGGGGAATTTAGATTATTCAATTAACTTAACTGCATGTTTTTTGGGATTGTGGGGGAAACTGGAGAACCCGGAGGAAACCAGCAAGCACAGGGAGAGCATGCAAACTCCTTCCAGGAAGGTCACCGGCGAGCCTTGAACCGGAAACCTTGGAACTGGAATGCCACAGTGCTGCCCACTGTGCTACCGTGCCCTGACTGCTCTCTTTATATCATATTCAATGTACATAAATCTCAGAGCAATTATTTTCAAAGCTTATATTCTTCATAAATGTCATTATGAATATTTACAAATCTTTCACTATGAATCAAATTGTGTGTGAGTTTCTACTTTTCTCAACTCCAAAGCCAGTATTTTCATATGCAATGAGAACGTTTGTTAGAAATCTATGTTTGCTATTAATTAATTGGAAAAAGAATGAAAATAATCACTGAGGTAATATAAATGCACAATTAAATCCCATCTTATATTACTGAGTATAATAAGCAAAGAGTTCGGAATTTTCCAGGGGTAAATAATTAACTCCCTTTATAAACTGTTTAAAGGGGAAGGGAAAATGTTAAGTGAGGAAACTGGATGTTATTCTCTAAAACCATTATGGTGTGAGTCACAGTTTCTTATTAAACATATTCACCTGAAAATAACAAATCATTACAATTTCTCTATGTGAATGTCTTTGTCGTGATATAAAGTGCCTAACTGTTAATTATGATTTAATCATTATACAGCTTCAGAGGGCAAATTTAAATAGACATTCTGCCCTTTAACTGTGACATGAAGTCTACATAAGTACTGTACATGCACTGCATAACCCTTTTGCCTATGGTGCTTTATAATTTTCTCCCTCTAGGTACAAATATTCTTTCCATAGGTCACGAAATGAAAAGTTGTGGTCTAATATGTAGAATTGTACAGCACCAGCCATTAAACAGGTACAGAACGCTCGGAGCTGAAACCTTGACCTATTTGAATGAGTTATAGGCTGTGGGTTTATACCGACAGAGTGACAAATGACAGCAGTCAAAGCTTTTTCATTTTGCTCCTGAATGCAAGTTGCAAAATAGTAACACACCGAATCAGTCTCAACTGATTATGCTATCTAAAATGATGAACCCTTATCTAACAATCCAAAGCTTAATACAAAGACAGAATATTGTTTATATATAAGCAGTCTTCACATGTTTTCGGCAACAACGCATGTTTGTCTTGAGGTAAAAGTAGGTTTTTAAAATGTTTAAAAGTCATTAAAAACGTTAATCTCATTAGAATACCTTCCGAATTTTTCTTTAAAAGAAAACATTGGTAAGCATATGTACAAGCAGAAATAATCAAGTATTTTGTATGTATCTGTACATTCTGAAAAAAATGCAAGACAACCAGTTTTTTTTTTGTTCGTTTTTGAGGGCAAACAAAAGTCGATAATCGGAAAAATTGGTTCAGAAAACTGTAAATGAAAAAAAAATTTTTTTTTTCTTTTTACTTCATTTATTGCTGAGTTTAGAAAAAATGTAGGAAATCTTATATGTACAATTCTGTAAAATGAGCATGGGGAAACATATATTCATCCACATACTTGCTTGGTTCTCTGTCCAGTGTTAGAAATGCAGTCCAGTGATAAAATTCATTGCACTTATTAGCATGTTGAATTTTGACCCCATAATGAAGTCTTTTGGTGTGGTCAACAACTCAGATAAAATAGTTTTGAGGCATCAAAAAAGGTGTTCTTCAATTTAAATGATTTCAAATCTTTATTCTGTTACTTGAAGGTCTTATCGATGAGAGTCATAGAAAAAAACAGATGTTCTGCTGTGCAACCCTAAGCTAATTTAATCTGGACATAAAATCAATGTGTAATCATTATTGGGAGCTTTACCACATGCAATGGAATCCAGCTTGAGTGAATCGCTACAAACAGCAGAGATATTTAATTTGTGAGCTGGGCTCAAAATTGCTTTTGGAATTTTGTTTCTCTTAGTTTAGTTTCTCTAAGTCAATTTCTGAACATAATAAATTCATCATGTTTTAACTAATTATAACTAATTGTTTTTGACTATGTGTTGCCATCTATATTTCTGAAATGTAACATATGTATTTTTTTAGCTATTTGTTTCTTGAAAAAGAAAATCATCACATAATGTTCTCATAAAACATGTTATCAAAGAATATTAAATTCATAATTTTTAATGTAATATGCTGAGTACAAAGAATCCATGTTAACGTTTGGCAAATCCAACTATTCCATTAATACTTGCAGTTGAACAGTAATGAGGACACTCAAACATGCATCCATGCATTAACTATTCCACTGTCTTTTATGGACAATTTACTGAGGATAGGGGTGTTGTAATTTCCCAGCTTACTTTGAGCAAAATGCTGTAATATCACCATTGCTGGAACACCCTTTCCTCAACCATTCTCCCATCACTGAAAGACCTCGTTCTCCATCATCCATCTACATCATCTGCTGGAACACACTTACCTCAACCATTTTCCCATTGCTTAAAGACCCCATTCTCCATTGTCCATCTGCATCATTCGTCTGGAACACACCTACCTCAACCAGCCTCACATTACTAAAAGACCTAATTTTCCATGTTCCATCTACATCATCTGCCTGGAACACACTTACCTCAACTGTTCTCCAATTTCTGAAAGACCTAGTTCTTCAGTATCCATCTACATCATCCGCTGGAATACACTTACCTGAACTATTCTCTCATCACTGAAAGACCTGTTTTCCATCATCCATCTAGATCATCCGCTGGAATACACTTCCCACAACCATTCTCTCGTTCTCCATTGTCCATCTGGATCATTCTCTTGAACAAACCAACCTCAACCAGTCACCCATTGCTGAAACTTCTCACACTCCGTCGTCCTCAATCTCCAAAGACCTCAATCTCCACTGTCCATTTACATCAGGGGTGTCAAACTCCATTCCTGGAGGGCCACAGCCCTGCAGAGTTTACTTCCAACCCTGCTCAGAGAGACCCAAACCTGAAGCTTACAAACAGCCTGAAGGACCTAACGAGCTGCATCAGGTGTGTTTAGTTGAGTTTGGAGCAAATCTTCTATCTACATCATCTGCCTGGAACACACATACCTCAACTGTTCTCCAATTTCTGAAAGACCTCGTTCTCCATTGCCCATCTGCATCATCCACTAGAACACACTTACCTCAACCGTTCTCTCATCACTGAAAGACCTTGTTCTTCATCATCCATCTACATCATCTTCTAGAACACACCTACCTCAACCACTCTCTCATCAGTGAAAGACCTTATTCTCCATCTTCCCTCTTGAACATCTGCATGGAACACACATACCTCAACTGTTCTCCAATTTCTGAAAGACCTCGTTCTCCATTGCCCATCTGCATCATCCACTAGAACACACTTACCTCAACCGTTCTCTCATCACTGAAAGACCTTGTTCTTCATCATCCATCTACATCATCTTCTAGAACACACCTACCTCAACCACTCTCTCATCAGTGAAAGACCTTATTCTCCATCTTCCCTCTTGAACATCTGCATGGAACACACATACCTCAACTGTTCTCCAATTTCTGAAAGACCTCGTTCTCCATTGCCCATCTGCATCATCCACTAGAACACACTTACCTCAACCGTTCTCTCATCACTGAAAGACCTTGTTCTTCATCATCCATCTACATCATCTTCTAGAACACACCTACCTCAACCACTCTCTCATCAGTGAAAGACCTTATTCTCCATCTTCCCTCTTGAACATCTGCATGGAACACACATACCTCAACTGTTCTCCAATTTCTGAAAGACCTCGTTCTCCATTGCCCATCTGCATCATCCACTAGAACACACTTACCTCAACCGTTCTCTCATCACTGAAAGACCTTGTTCTTCATCATCCATCTACATCATCTTCTAGAACACACCTACCTCAACCACTCTCTCATCAGTGAACGACCTCATTCTCCATCTTCCCTCTTGAACATCCGCATGGAACACACTTACCTCAATGGTTCTCTCATCACTGAAAGACCTCGTTCTCCATCGTCTATCTACATCATCCTCTGGAACACACTTACCTCAACCGTTCTCCCATTGCTAAAATGTCATTGCTGCTTACATTTTGACTTGAATTTACATGATCTTCGATGCACAATCTCCACTTGATCTTTTTTTAGCTACTGCTGTATTCCTGTCTGATGAACATGATCTGGTGTACTGCTGTGAATCTATCCTTGTTGATTAGCGAATAAATATAGAGTTGAGTTCTGAGAATGCTCCGGGTCTGTTTGCAGCATGACATCTTGAATAGAGGAAATATTTCTGACCTCTAAACCAACTTGCTGACCTAACTTTCAACCTAAACCAACATGTCTTATTTGTTTTATGCCTGTGCTGTGGGATTTGAACTTGATGCTCATGAGGTGGTCATGAGAGTTTTCTTTAAGGCTTGTCTTGCTAATTTGCTGCACAGACTATAATTAACTTCTAAGGTCTCCGCTTTGTCTCTCTGCATTATGCACTGTTAGTGAACTGTGAACTTTTGCATTTGAAGTTGCTCATTATAACATCCTGGACAATTACCACACATTACAGTAACCCAGGTTCTTTTCTTATTATCCTTTTTTTTTCAATGTAGCTGAAGTCAACATGGCCAGTGGGTTCACAAACTCAAGGACAGGAGGTGAATGGAAGCAGGTGTGGTGGCAGCATCCCAGGATCTAGGACAGTAGATTTCCTCCAGCTGGCCCACAGCCTTTCCTCGAGGCGGCTATACACAGCCAGCTTTCTCAACCAAGGTGAGACCCTCTTCGCACCAGGGGGGAAACTGAATCTTAATGTAAACCGACTCGTCTATAAATGATGGCAAGTGGCGATTAATCATAATTTGACAATGTGTATGGTGGGCCTGTTGGGGTCAGGGACTCTTTTTTTCCACTTGGTGCTTTGGAGATTCTGCAATGCTTTTTTTGTCAGTGGTTTGTGAGCTGCACACTATCAAAGCAGCACAGAGCACTGGCACGCTCAGCCTCAAAGCCACAGTTCCATCTCTCTAGCTCTGATGAATCTAAGAGTTAAATAAATGATTCATAGTAGTTACAACATTCCTGGTTTAAAAGTGTAACAATAGACATATTATTAAATAGCAGACTTTAGGTATGGTACATTATTCATTATGACACTGAAAAAATATTAGTTAAAAGAAAGACCAAAATACTAGACCAAAATATCTCCAGGCTATGCAAAGGAAGTGCAACGATTAACTGAAACACAACTGAAGTTTTGGAGATTTTGTCAAAATACTGTAAGATTTATATGTTTCAATACTACAAATATGTTTAATCGTGTGCTCAGTGATCATATTTATTGGTGATCTGAGCAAATGTATGAAGCTTAACAAGGCTAAAGATAATAAACCTGTGCATGCCATTTTGCCATCATTCTCTCTACCTGATTTTCATCTGAAAATAACATGATACTAATGTTTTCAGCAAAAACTGCTGCATTCCGCACTAATTTATATTTTATTACAATTAAAAAGTAGAATTAGTAACTATTATTTATGGTTGCCAGGTGAATTTAAAACCTTTTTCAAACCTTTCAATTGTTTAAATTCCCAGTTATTTGAAAAGTGTTTGCACTTTATTAATTGTTTACCTCTAAATTATGAGATTTAGATCCCTCTAAAACAAACTTGATCCCTCTCATTTGATCTCTAAAACAGTGCAACTCTAGTTGTGCTAATTTAATAAAGTATGTCATAATACAATAAAATGTATTCTTAGGATGTAGTATTATATAATCCCCCACTACAAAAAAAAACAATTGCTAATAGAAACATGGTGAACAGAGATAGTGAAACCTACACTGTCACTAAAAGGTCATGAAACGGCCAAAAATGCTAACATTCAGTTTTATCTCCATTAACACTTAATGGCATGACCTTTATAGGAATTCTTTCTGATGTGTATTCTTTGTTTTTGTTTTTTTCTCATCTCTTTGACTGCAGTGTTTATCTTCAGAATGTTGGCAATATGCAGCAAGGCAATGTATTGAGTGTTTATGAGATTTTTTTGCAGTGTATGGAGCGTTTATGAGAAAAGAATCTACAGGATTCTGCCAAGAAACCAATACCATTACACTGTATACATTTTCTTTCCAAGGTGTTTTGGCTGGAAACTCTCAAATAGCTGCCACTGGTTAGGCATTGAGAAGCATACTAATGAAGCAGATATTCACAATCCTGGCCCAGGAAGATTCTGTCATGTTTCTCCTCATTTTCACCACACCTAGGAGCAGCTGTTGCAATCATTTCCCTTAGTGGTCATCCCGTGTTCAGTTTCCTGGACTCTTCCATTACTTCCATCAACCAATAGACTATGGCCTCACCACTATGGCAATAATATCACAAATAATAAAATGCATTATAATACATTTAAATTGTGTTTTGAGGGTTTACTTCTGTTACAAGTGATACTTTTCACGAACAGCATGCTCTACATGTGGACATTCATTAACCCTTAGAAGTCTATACACACACCGGTGTGTGTGCCAATCAGACCGGCTGTTTTGAATTAAAAAGGAATGATACAACCCACCTATTGTTTTTTCAGTATATATATTTCATATACAGACCACAAATCAATGCCAAAATTCTGGCTCAAAAAAGAACAGTGGCAAAAGGGCTTGGAACAGTGTATAAGGTTTAGGAGAGGTTCACCAATTTTTTGATACAATTTTTGATCTTTAATACATTGTTCATTCTCAATTTTCGCAGTTAAAAAAAGGAAAAAATCTGTGCTTTGTATTCTTTGTACAATTGCAGGCTCGTGTCAATGGTGTAGACTTATATAAAATAAGCATTGTATGATCAATAAGCACTAATGTAATACGGAATGAGTTGAATTAACACCGCACTGGTAAAGATGATTATGCTTTGGGTCACCACACAATCTGAGGGAATTGTTAGAGGGAAAACAAAAACGTTAGAGAATAGAAAAGAAAACTCTGTGACTCATCCCAGGCCCAAATTAATTATTCTTGGAAAATTAAAGCTTGGTCCACCTTTATCTAAACAGTAGTGCTGCTAAGATAAAGCAAATAAAAGCCAGAGTTCACTGCATGACAAACAAAATGGTGCTTATAAAATGATTTTTTTTTGTTATTAGCTAATGAAAAAAAATCTGTCATGTATCTACTACCAGTGAAATACAGTGGTACCCCGAGATACGAACTTAATGCACTTCAGGGTGACCTTCGGATCTCGAATCAAGTTTTACATGTAAAACGCCTAATCCGCGCAACGGCTCTCAGAAACTATATAAGTAGATGAAAAAATGGAAAACCAGAGAAAAATCAAGTATCGTTTCTTCAATCCTTAAATCTACACAATTTTTAATGTAATAAATGATAATAAAACGCAAGAAAAATACGTAATATGTACACAAATGTGAAACCTTACCTTGAGTGGAGCGATGTGTCGCAGGAGGTGGAACAGATGGCAGAAAACATTACGGCATCATTTATAAAAAGTTATTCCATGTATGAAAGAGATATTTCAAAAATTACTAACACCAACACGGTTTCAAGCACGAGCGCAGACAGATGGAGAGACGCTTCTGAGAATGCGTGAGAATGCTTCTGAGAATGCTTCTGAGAACAGCACTTTCCACCCCTATAAACATTATTTCTTTTACAACACCTTGACCCTAACATTTGTTATAGCACATTATTAGTAATCTATTCATAATGTTTCGCTGTGTTGTTGAAGTGTTTTGAAGTGTATCAGACCCTTTTTGCACTAGGAGATAGGAGCGGCAGGACCCGGAAGCGCTACACGACGTCAGACAAATGTTCGTATCTCTTGAAGCAAAAAATTTCCTGCGAGACCTTTCGTATCTCGAACATTTCGTAACTTGAAGCATTCGTATCTGGGGGTACCACTGTACTGTAATTCTGTCTTTAAACTGTCACTGTCATCATCTCACTCTTTGCTAGCTGTTTACTTATAGATAAATAAGATTTCATTTAATTTTTGAAAATTACTTGTTTCAACTTGTTTGTTTTGAAGTTTTAATCAGAACAAGTGATAGGAAGAGTCAAAAAGATGTAAGTAATCTCCCCACCGAAAGCAAAAATTTACTACTTTACCTGAAAATTCAACATAACACCGGGGTCTCAATAAGGTGTTATGCAGAAAATAAAATGCTCATGTTGTTTACTTAAAGTTGAGCAAACAATGGTAAAAATGTTTTGATCTTCATAAAAAAAAGACAGGCCAAATAAGCTGCAGCATTACGATTAACCCCAGCCTAGAGGATTCTGACCCTTCACTAGTTTCCCTGGAGCGCCTTATTTATTTAGAAGTGACTGCCCCTCACTATTCTGATAAATAACTGCAAGGAAAATGACTTTTGAAAAATGCGAAATGGATGACCTTTTTGCCACGCAAATGCCACTAACAAATCCCTGTAATTACACAACCTCAGGCATAGAGAGGATAACAATTAAACCTAACCTCCAAATAATCTTCACTCTATAATCATGTGAGCAAAATCATACTCTGCATTACGTTTTGAATGTAACATTACTTGTTTGTTAGAAGAAGCAGAAAAAAATGTATTTCCTCTTCAAACCCAGAATTGGTTCATAAATGATGTCTGACATGCCAACTACATCATTCTTCCCATCCTTGTCTGGTTCAAAGAGAAAAAAAAAGTTTTTGCATCACCTTTTTATCGTATATGTATTTTTAATGTTTAATTCAAGTGTGTTTATTGTCAATTCTGCCACATGTACAGTGCGTACATACAGAGAATTGAAATTGCATTACCCTCAGGCCCTTGGTGCATACACAAGTTACGCAGAACATAATAATGCAAGGGGTGTTCCAGGTTTAGCATAAGCAGATTAAAGATAACCCAGGTTCCTTTAATCTGGGGTTTAGGATTTCCCAGGGTTAACAGTTTCAAGTGCCCTGATGAGTGTTTATCATTTAAATGTAACTCATTACAAAGGCTGAAAATTAACTTGTACATCTATACATTACGGTATAAATACATGCAGATCCCAGAGAACCTCTTATCATAAGGTTAAACAATTAAAATTTCTCAATGATTATTATATTTTGTCATTTGGGGCAGAGCCATCTCTTTAAAACTAACAGAAGCCTCTTGAAAAGCAAGGTAGTTCTCGTATCTAAAGTTATAGAAGCTTGACACCCGCCAGAGGGTGAATCTTGGAGCAAAAGGGGTACAGCACTACTCATGAGATATTGCCTCCGGTTGAAGCAAAGTGTGTAATTAATGACTGGTTTGTGAGACAGCCCTGCACAGGGGGTTCAGTTGGATTTCGCTCTCCTCTTTTAACAAACAAGCTCCATCCCACACCGAGAGGTTGTAAGCCCTCCTTTGGCGAGGTGCCCTTGCACCGTGGTGCTGATGTGTCCTCAGTAATTAATCCCATGTTTGCCATAATGCTGAAACAACCTAGATAGCTCCGGCTGGTAATTGATCTAAAGAGAATGCTCCTCTGTCTCATGAAAGAAGGCGGGAATGAGTGCCTGTATGCACAATGTCCTCACAAGAGTGAAAGGGGATGAAAAATGAGATCATGGGGTCAGATGTGCTTTAAGTGAATCACTAAACTCTCATGACTCTCCAAACCTGTATTTTTTCTGAGTTCACAGCACACACAACTACCAGAGTTAAAACACTTGAATCCAAAATATTTAAATAATAAGTATTGCCAAATAATGTTGCATTCTTGATTGGCTAAAGATACAGAGATCTAATACAGAGATCTTCACCCTGTGATCTGGAACAAACACTTTTTGTCCCAATGATTGATTTTTTTTTAAGTACAATCTCAGCTTATTTTGTTTTACAAATATTTTTTCAATACATTATTTCACAAAAACCTAAAATTGTACAAAAAAATTCCATTCTGAATATCTTTTGTTTTATAACAAAAATTAAAGTGTGGAAAAAAAGACAAGGTCAAAAGATTAGTGAAAATTGTATTTAATAAAAACCTGCCAACCTTTCCTAAACCGTATACACTGTTCCAATCACTTTTCTTGCCATTGTGCTTTTTTGTACCAGAACTTTGAAAAACACAAGCCATTAGTTTAAAACAGAAAATACCAAAACTAATGACCTCTGAAACCTTAATTAAAAATAGGTGGGTTATGTGGTTCCAAAGTAGTTCAAACTAGTTCCTCTCCCGCCTCAACACTTTTGTTTGATATTATTATTTCATAAGTATTTTTTTTCATAGTCAACCAGAAATAAAAAGAGGTGCAAAATTGTTGGATGAAATTCTTTATATTATGCCATCCCACAATGACAAAATGTGTCTTTTTTTCTAAAAAAAAACTCTTGTGTCTTTTCTAACAAGCCTGAGGAATGTTCCCCAGGACATTTAGATATCAGTCGTGTTGTGATTAATTCACTGTAGCACCCTGTTTAAAGCTCTGCATAAATACTATAAAGTCTAATACAAAAAAAAAAAAAAAACAGACGCCACATCAAATATTATCTATGATCAGAACTTCAAGCGATTAAAAACTTTTTTTTTTTCAATTTCCCTAAGCTGTAGCATCAAAGCGCTTTTCAAGCAGTGTCCCTCCTCACGGCATTACAGCACAGTATTTCAAAGAGTGAGCAATCATTTCCATGAGGTATGTTAAAGGACTTGTTCCTCTTTGAGTTCTCTTGCTTTCCTCAAAGAGCAAAGAGAATAACAAATACTGCGACTCCTAGAATGAAGTTTCACACTGTATCAACCACATTCTTTTTTGTTTGTTTGTTTGTTTGTTTATTAGTTTTTCTTTTCAAGAGCCCTTCTGTTGTATATTTTGAGCTCTACTTATTTGCAAATTCAATAGAATGAAGTTTCTTCAAAAAAGATCTTCCTTCCTTTATAATTGCCTCTCTTTTGATTGTAACGATGCACAGCCACACAATTTGAATCACAAATTAAATTATTTATTGTGGATTAAACCATGTAAGAACTGTATTTACAAACTTAACTTAAACGAGTACATCAAAGAGAAAATGTCCTCTCCGCATACTTTTGTCTTGAACCATTGTGTATTTTCTTTCTAATATTAATTTTAGTTTAGTTTTATAAAGAACGTTGTAGCATCAATCAATTTTTTTAACGTAGTGGGATTGGAGAATTATTCAGTAAACTAAAGCTGCGATCACACTACATAATGGCTTCAATTGGTTTGTATGCAGCGATGCAAAAGCGTTTTGCAGAGGTGTGGACTTTGACTCGAGTCATTAATTTGGTGACTTGAGACTTTGCTTGACAATATGGCAGTCTTTTAGAATCTCACAGTCTTTTACCATTTTCTTCAGTCGAAAAGTAACATTCAAATATTTTAATTTGCTAATCATTAATTTATTTATTTACTGCAAAAAGTAATAATGGATAGTTTTTGGCAATTGTTATGTACGGACTTGTGATAATGTGGAATAAACCTTCTTGAGATATTAAGATTTGCTGTGTTATTGATACTTCAGATAAGCTTTCTGTATACTTTGAACAATGCTCAAAGTATGGGGCTCATCACTAGTCTCATAAACATGCATCTCCATTTGGAAAAAGGGCTCTCCTCTATGCAGCTCAGATAGAGCGATGAGGGTGAATTTAAAATGCATGAGCTGGCTTTTTTCACATTCATTGTTCATCTCCGACCATATGGGGAGCCAAAGCAGGGCCAGAGGTCTCCTCTCACTAAATGAGCCATCTTTCTCATTGCATGGCTCATGCCTTGCGAATAGGTCAAATCATGTTGCCATTAATATTTGAAACACACTAAATTGAAAAAGATGTTCATATAGACCACGCCGCTTCCACTCTTCTAACATAATGATATATGTATAAAAAGTATTCCACATCAGCTCAGGAGATGGCCTTGTCTTCTGGCGAAGCCATTTATCTTGCTTTTTTCCAATGATAAATTCATTTTAGTGACAATTCCTGTCTCTATAATGAAACCGCACCCAGTTTTTCTCCTAATGCTTGATTCTGGGACAGAGCAGATATCTCCTCGTTGTTATTTTTTTTCTGAAACCTGCTTTCTTTTTTTCTCTTCATTTTAGTTTATGTTACTTTACATCTTGTTTTGGATGTGTCACGTTGAAATCTGCATGCGACAGTACTGTTCAGAAATGTTTCAATTTAGATTCTTGACAAGAAAAGATTGAATGTCATTGGCTTTCCTGTAGATTTTTGCTCTCATCAGCATTAAACTTGTACCTCCATGTCTTCACCATAAACTTTCGCTGTGACAGCCAGTGGTCTGAAATTTCTTATGTCGAGTCCTTGACCTATAACTTTAGAGAATATTGAAATGTTGTGATTGGAAAGCCTTAAAATATTCCAATTATGATAAATAATAATCAACTGTTTTATTCATACAATGTTAACTATAAGAACATACTGTTATATGATTTACTACACTCTCTTTATCAAAGCTATGACAGAAATAGGTCAAATGGGTTGCTTTCTTAAACAGTCTAAAGGTGTCAGTGACATAAAATAATGTTACAAAATAAACCCCATGTCTCTATAATTTTCCTAAGTTGATATAACACACCGGTAATGTCCCTCATGTCACAGTGAGTGAAATGAACCCACCTCCATGTTTCCATCATTTACCAAAGCTGAGATAGAGTTTCAAAAATGTGGTTAATCAAATGTTAACTTTACTGACATAAACAAACCTCCATTCTCTATGAATTTTCGTTTTATTTTCAATGGCCATAATAAGTCAACTACCTTTTAATTGAGCCTGGGTTCAAATACTTTTGCCCAGTGATTGGAATGTTCTTGCACTGACTGAGAACCTCCACAAGTTTGAGGAATTTTTAAGTTCTCAGTTTGAGTAATAGTAGTACAAAATTTGTCCCCATGTTAAGTCAATAGACAATGTTGCAGCATTCTCAGAGAATTACCCAAATTTCTTCTTTTCAAACTAGTGGTACCAGTTTGAAAAGATATAGCAACCTAGCGGAAATTTCTGTGTAAGATATTACTGTAAAAGAAATAAGAAAAAATTCCAGTTGTAAATGTTTTGTACCACTGTGGATTATAAGTTTAATATCTTTTTTTGTCTTTATTAACATCAACCTTGCAGTTTCTGAAGCAGAATGTTGATTAAAGTTGTTGACTAAACTGAATTGTCAATTTACTAAGGTGAAAAGGAGCTTTGTTTGTTTTTCGCAATTCAATCTCAATATCAACCCCATTCATATCAAATTTTTAGCCCTGAGTTGGAGCAGTAGGTTTTAAGCATCCAATTTCAATATAGACAACAACAATGGACACTATTTGATGTCCTGATCCATCAAATGAGGAGCTGAAGAAAGACCCCATTATTTGGAAACACATTAATAATGTGCATTCTCCTTAAGCTACAAAGCATTTATTAAACCTGTATCCTAAACCCAAGCTCCTACTGTATATACTTCTGTCTCCAGTAAGTGGAAAAGATATTTACTGGCTCATTTGAGTTGAATTTGTAACAACAAAGCAATATTCTAGCTTGAAAGGTGTAGAATTATGATCGGGAATTAAGATTTAGGGACCAGGGTGAACAGATACATCCATTGTCAGTGTACTGTGACACTGCAGTTTAATAGTTACTGGATCTGCTTAACCTGTTAGCAGTTTTTAGCAAGGTAACTCAATTATGTCTGGCTCCAGCTGTCTCCTGTGTTTTTGTTTGTACCTTTTACTTAGAAGTTTGTTGTATAGCTTGTATAACGTCTCAGAATCTACAACGTGTGACCATTAGATAATAAACATAGATAGTCTATAGGGATGCCCTCAGAGCCTGGGTGGCACACTGATGATTAAATGTTAAGTAATATGGTTAAGTCGGTGCAGTTTACGTTTAGAGTTCATTCAAAGAAGTAACTTTCTTATTAAATAAAGATCTACTTGAGTTTTGTACCTGACAAGATCTACCTGACAAACACTGTTGTCTGGAAAGTTCTCAGAAATAAATAAATAAAACTAATTTGTAGGAATAACCTGTGTAAAGTATTACTGATGGGAACAATTACTGTACTCTGTGTGACGTTATTGGATCTTTCATGGGTCTGTAATGTGCAAACAGAGGATTTACTTAGTTTTAGAGGATGCAGGAACTGTTAGCTGCTTACAAATCCATCATTGGACATAAACCTTTCAATAATGTCAAGGACGAGTCTTCTGTAAAAGTCCCTTTGGATTCAGCAGTCTTTCTCGTATATAAAAAGCTGAGAATGATGAATTTGCTCAGCCTTGATTTGTTTCCTTATACTGGTAGTGTTGTTCCATATGAGCACCCACATACAAGAGGTAGCTATTGTCTTCCAAAATGATACCACCTCTGGGCAGTAGGCACAAGCATGAAATAGCAATAAAGAACTATTGTTATGTCAATGCCATCTTATGGTTTTACAATTAATTTCTTTGTTTCATTACAATAGGTGGTCTATAATCTCTGATCTCAGATCTTTTTTGGTCACATGGCAGCCACTAAATGACAACATATTTTTTGTAATTAAAAATATACTATAGAATAATTGTTAAGAGAATAAGGTTTTGATTACAGTAATCTTCATTAAAAACAGCACAATTACACTGTAATTCAAAGCAATAGATAGAATCAAGCAATTTGAAATGAATATTCCAATCCAAAAATCAAACAAAAAAAAATGTAAATGTGCAATGTAGGCAAATTGAAAAATAATAAACGGTTAAACAATGAATTACTTTCCTGCGGCTCAATCATTATTTGAGGCTTGAATAATACCATGATTATGAGTTACCAGGTAATATATCTGATAATTTCTGATATACTGTCAAATGTATACATGTATATTGCATATCAGTTTGCCTTGAAATAACTCCATGTTTTTGTATTATATTAAATGATAAATAAATATCTGTATATTAGACTTAAAATTACATTTAGCCCACAGTTAGCTAGAATGATGGTAAAGGCTGATAAAAGAGTTTATTTTATTAGAGTTTTCTGTTCAGCAGCAGTAATTCGCAAATATTCGCATTATAGATTAGAAAGTCAACCTTTCAGAACATTTCTCATTTCTTGGAAAAGATAGTGCTTGCATGGTTGAGCAAGCTGTGATTATTCCAGGTAAAGTTGTAATTTATTACTTGTGTGCACTGAAAGGTAACCAGCCCACTGAGATTCTGCATCAACAAAGGCTTGACCTGAAAGGATGTCCCTCTCACCCAGCAGGACAAATAATAACCATGTCTGGGCAACACAAATGGGCTTGGAATATAGCTCAAAGTGCCTGTGTCAAAAAGAAACATTCAACCCTCCTGCATTACCAGCCGCTCGGGCTGTCGGGCTGCAAGCTGAAAATGTCATGATCTCCATTAGCGACGCAGTATTACTGGGCCATGACAGGAGAAACTCAAGTTTAATAGATGGTTGTGCAACATTTTATTTATTTCAGCTTTTTTTTTCGTAAATATGATTCACTTTGTACTTATGAAACTCTTTGCTTCTGGTATAAGTCACCTGGTTTAACCCTTAAAAATCTAGGGGCTTTTTGAGCATTTTTTACTACAATTTGCTCTAATAAAATACCTATTAAACAGTTTTTTGTGGCAAAGCTTGATATGATCTTTTAGTACAACACTAGCTTTTTTTGAAAAACATTTTTTCATCACATTAGACAATAGTTTTACGAAAACCCTAAAATCAAAATTCCAAAGTTTTTATAATAAAAAAACAAACGTGAAAATTGTATAAAACTGGCAAACTTTTTCTATTCACAGTTCCTATACACTTGTTGTGCCAGACTTTGAAAAACACAAGTCATATCACAGGTCTTGTATTTCCGAGGGTTATCCCCTCTTGTCACCACTGAGTCTGTAAAATGAAAATGAAAGACGATCACATCTCACATTTTAATCTGAATGACCCTGCAAATTACATTCAAAACAATCAAAACTAAAAACCTTTTTGAAACCTATATATTATACTTCAAATCAAAACTATATAATAGTTGGTGAAAAAAAAAAAAAAAAAAAAAAAACAAATGCCCCTGCGCAGGAAGAGACTTCTAAAGGTTAAGGAGAAGATAGTGATCAGTCAGCTTGTCAACCAGACACCCCTAAAACAAGGATAATGTATACAAAGAGTAACCATCTATAAGTAAAAAGCCTCAAACTTATTAACATTGAGTGAGCATCACATAAATTAAAGAGGGGGTGTATTTACTTGTGGGATAATATGACAATAATAATTTTGTTTTCAGTGAAAGCTTTCGTTAGCATTGCAGAGACGAGTCCTTTAAATAACACTTTATTGCGCTAACTTTATTGTTCTTCTTCAGGTAACATATCTAAACTGTTTCTAAGGACAACAGTGGGCTAATGAGGCATCAGATATTGAAAATTATATAGAATTTGTTTGATAGTGACTTGTCACAAATAGATCTTGGAGATTTACACATCCTGTGAGAGTCGTGTATCAATCACAGAAAATTGCATGCTGAGAGCTGGAATCTTTGTGGTCGGAAAGGAAACGAAGGAAAATGGCACTTCAGTGTTGTTCTTTTTCAGAGCATATGCCTGTGAGGGAGAGATGTGTTAAACAGCAGTGCACAAACACCTCCTAGCCCTCATGCGATAAACAGGATTGATGTTTGCGAGCAACACATTTAACTTGATCCAGCAGTGCTTGAGAGAAATCATTTAGCTTCACTGAGCCATTGAGAGCCAATGAATGAAATGTTCTCCAAACGGATTTTTCTCTCCTCGATCCAGGAACTGTTTTTGAGATGAGAAATTTCATGTCTTTCAGACACAGTTAAATTGGTGTGGTCTGCTCGCAGATAATAGTCATAATTTTAGTAGGAAAACATTTTCAGTGGAAATATTACTCAAACAGATTAGTCAAGGCGTGGGTATACATCACTCTCCATTTAGTACACTGCATAACAACAGTCACTTTGGGATTGAAAATGGGCCACAATGAATTCAGAAAGTTTCCTTGCTACCTAGTGGATATTTGTCAAGAATGTGCTGATAATGCTCACTCATCTCAGTTTATGTTTTCAGCATAAACCCTCAAAAATCAATGTTCTATATTTGGACTACATTAAACATTAAACATTATGACACAAACATCTAAAGTATACTTTTCTTTTATTTATTTATTTTTAACGTGTTCTGTCTTGCTCAAAAGCCATCACAGCCAAACGAAGTAGATGCTTCGTTTGAGTCGGACAGTTTTGTTATCTCCAGGGGAGTAAACACCTGGTGTGGTCCAGTTTTGTAGTTTGTACATAAAATACATATATATACAGAACATCTACCTAGACAAACCATGTCCGTCTGTTATAGTTCTTGTAATATAGTTTTAGCAGTCTGTACATACCTACACACATATATACATGTATAAATTTACATACACACAGTTAATGAACTATGCAGGGTAAAACTGCGGTTGTACAGTTTATAATTCAATTCTAGTACATGGGAGATCAGACATAATACAGATGAAAGATCACAAATGGTGAGTGGACAGAAACGCATATCGGTCTTAACTGCACTGAATGGAAACATACAGACATTAAATAAATAAGTGAATGTAGTACAAATGCCCAGGACAGGAAACCCAACCTAAAGCAGCAGACCAATGTCCCATATGTCATCTCGAGTCTTCTGTGACCCAGGTGTGATGTGAGCTCTGACTCATAGAGGGACACCTCAGGCAGGAGGGGAGGGGCGCCGCAGTGGGAGGACAGACCACCCGGCAGTAGCCAGGCAGGCCCCACCCCCACAGCATGAGGCGATCCCGGCAGCCCCCACCAACGACCCCCGCCCCAACACAGCCCCCTCCCCACAGGCTGTGGGGGGGAGGGCAACATCCAGGAGACCAGAAGAGGACAGGGAGGGAGACCGCACCAGGTGCAGCGGAGCCACTCACCAGGTACAACCTGGCCCCGTGCACACCCTGACCCCCTTGACCCCAAAAGGGAATAAGGGCAGAAAAATGAATGAGTGAATTCCATCTAAGTGGGTCTGAAATGAATCATTCTTTTACAGATCTTCTATTTTTATGTAGCAAAGAACCAGATTCTGAAAGTTTTGATGAACAACAATTTCCACAAAACATGTTTTGAAAACCAAAAGCAGTCCGATTTTACTATTGTTTCCCAATATTGAATGTGTTTATACATGTATTTATATTATTTAGAAGTCAGGAACAAATCTCATACAAACAAAACAGATAGAATCTCCCCCCTTGCAGATTTCCGGTGCAAAAGACACGCAGCACTTCCGGGTCCTGGCTCTCCACTCTCCCATAGGCAGACAATGAGAGAAGGTACTGAAACTTTGATCATCATTACGTCAAAAATGTTTTAAATCAAGCAGAACTTTATGTGTACCACTAATGTCCTATAACAAAAGTTTGTGTCAAGGTGTCCTAAAAAGTATTACGTTTATAAATGAGACAAAATAGATCCGTCTTATTACCAGATTGCTGCAATGCAGAGACATGCAAGGTTAAATATTTGATTAAAAACAATTTATTAGCATAGTAATGTTCATTAAAACTCTAATTAATGTTAATTAAAACTAAAATTGTCACCCCTGCTGTAAACTAAAAATAAAAATGCTTTGAGGAATGGGAAAATTAATCATTATTTTCCATCAATGAACAAAATTAAGAAATCTTAATCAATTTAGTATTTGGTGTGACCAAACTTTGACTTCAAAACATCAGAAAATCTTTACGGTGTTATTGGATAATTTCTCAGAGGGAATCCAAGTTGAACGAATAAACATAACTGAAACAGATCTGTCACTCTCTGTGACTGTCACTCTCTGAGAGTAAATAAGTTTTATTGAAAGCATTGGTGATAAACAGCAATGATTGCTAATATTGCTAAGTGTAGCACTATAGTTCAAACACATAATTAGATGGTTCTCAACAGCTTCTGGTATTTCCAGACTCTTGGAGAATCCAGGTAAGTTTGTAATATTGATAGTAAGGTCTTTCCAGGTGAGTATCGACCACCAGGTATGAATCGAGGGAGTGCATCGTCTAGGGTGCTACCAGGCGAGTAAAACTCTGTTTTCAAGCCGTCAATGGAGATCACATACTAATAGGAGAGCTCTTCAAGTGTTCACGAGAGTCTGATGAGACAAGTAAGTAGCGCAGGTAGCTGAGCTTTGCTAGGAATAGCCAGCAAGGAGTCCAGGAGGTAACACATGTGGTCTTTTTAAGTGAGTTCTGGTGAGAATCATATGCAGCGTCACAGCTCCGGCAATATCAGAGCTCTGGTATTCTTGTGGTTTTCTCGCAACTCTAGAGAGTAGCAAAATCCCCTCATCTGAAGGGGGATGATGTCTATTACACCCTTGATCCTTAAATGTCAATGAGAGGGGGTTTGCTGTATTTAGATGAGCAGATTGGCTGCTGTGTAATTAAATCAATAATGATTATATAATAGCATTTTAAAGAAATTAATTTAAACCCTTGAGTACACTGAAGGAACATCAAACATCTTTTAGAAGTAACCACAGATCCTTATTTCTCTTTATGTAATTCCAGTCACATGTGATGTTGAGATCATGGCATTGTTAGTCATTGCCATCACTTCCATTAATTCTTGTTCCTCTTTTTAGATGAAGAAATACTAAAAGTTTATTATTTTTGGTTGTGGCTGTTTCTATGTTGCTGTTGTTTTTTAGCAATCCTTTAAGAAAAAGTCCATAATAAAATAACTGGGAGACTAATATGGATTACAACTGTAACCAGAGCCTTTTTGTTGTCAACCAATTTGCATCAAAATTATCAATCAGAATTTTTTTAGAGGCTGTTCATGTCCAATTTCCAAAATTCATTTATATGTTCATTCCAACAGCCCATGAAAGAAATGGGCATTCAGATAAAGTCTTGAGGAATTTCAATCTCTACAGTGCGCAAAAATGTGAAACCTATGAGCTAGTGAGGCAGTGCTGCTAAAGGATGTGGAAAGTGGCTGCTCAATGAACAAGTTGAGACCCCAGAGACGTAGAGTTTGTTTGCTTTCATGGTTTAGTTTGAGTTGTCAATGCACACTTTTGTAGTCCACCTCACTTTTCAAAAGCAAGTGTGGAAAACTCCAGAACTTTGAAAGCAGCACGAGGTCATTGGCCAAAACACTTCCAGAGTGAGGAGAGTAAAGTCGAGTAATCCTAGAGATCTATAGTTTGCAGCATGAGTGGCCTTAAAATAGATCGGGCCTGGAAGTCAATATTGATTGTTCGGGGAGCTGCCAGTCCATGTGCCTGTGGTTTCTTTTTGTAGATGCAGAAACCCCAATGGAAAGGGAGTAGAAATCAGAGCCAGATTTGCTGCAGTAGATGGATTGCACATCGTTCCTTGCCTCGGCACATCCTAGTGCACACAACAATCATTCAAACAGTCGGGTTAAGAGCCAGAGTCCCAGAGATAAACGTAAGACCTAATTGGCTCTTGAAACGGCCACGTTTCTCCACAAAAAGCGGAAGCATAAGAAGAACTTTAAGTGAGCTCAAGCTTCTTAATCAGTCTGTGACCATGACAACTGCATTTTTGGGTGGCACATGGCCCATCTCCTGGGTTTCCCCTTTTAATCCATAAAGGAGATTGATTGCAGTGTGATTGCGTAGAGCAAAAGCCATATATTTTAAGCTTGTTAATTATTTACATCTTCTGTTTGGTGACCTATTCAGTATGTTTTATGGGGGGCTTCATCTATAAGTAGTCAAGTCAGTGAATGCTGTCAATAACGTAATTTAAAGCTGTTAACTGCTATTGACGGCATCTCAGACGGTCTCTGTTGGAGATGTATTGAGTATTCCCTTTTAAAAGCCTTGCCTCTGAATTCAGGACTTTTTTTTTAAGTTTGCACCAACGTGCATTTTTTTTCTGTAAATCTTGAATGTGAGTTACAAAAAGAAATAATAAAAATTAGATATCTAACATTTACAAAAAGAATCACATAAAGCTTGTAGCCCAACTTTTACTGTGTACAGTTTATATCCAAGGACTGGTCACTCTATTGCATCCGATCCCCTGGTTCAAATATTTTGGAGGTGTGTTCAATCATTTTTCCAATTTTAGTAACAGTGTAGGGCCATGCAGTTTTCAAGTTCCTAAGACTGCTCTGAAGGTGTATGTCAAGTGCTGGGGTGGATGTGCCTTTTCTGAAAGTGGGCCCCAGCTCAGGAATTCACTGCAACTAGACATCAGGCTTTTGGAAAGGTTAGGGACGATGGTTTTTCCTATGTCCAGGCCCATCAACTGGTTGTGATGTATATGGTTGTTGTGATAACTGATTGATTGTCCCGTATTATTGAATCTTGTGCTATTGTGTTGTAGTTAACGTGGTTGATCATCACGCTTTACTGTTGAGTGATTTACCTGATTTAATTTTTTTGCCAAGATCTGGCTCTTTAAGGAGAATATGGCATTGAGTTTTTAGTAGTGGAGTCTTAGTCCAGTTCTGTCCTGTATAGTCATGTTCTCGTGTTCCTGTCATCTCTCACCACTGATTCTGCCCTCACAGCTGAAGGAGCAAGCCTGATATGGAGAATTCAGATCATCCTCTTTTGATCCCTCTGCCTCGGTGAGGAGTGTTTCTTTTTTCAGCAATCCAGTTTCTGTTCTTGTATTTCTGAATGCCTTCTTAATAAAAGACTCCCTTCAGCCTTCTTACATTTTGGGTCTGACCTCTTGCAATCAGTGACATTTACTTTATTTCCTCTGTGGTAGTAATGGCTTGTCACCTCTAATCGTCGAATAATGTTCTGCAATATTGAACAGATTCCGTTCCATATTTCTTGCTCTGTATGATTTGCATTCCCTACTTCCTTTCTCAAACATAATTACCATCACACTGCTTGTCCAGCATGGCTTGCTGGACAGTCTCTCTCCATTATGAGAATTCCCTAATTAAGTACATACTATACACACATCTCTCTTTTTATTGCAGAACATTTTACACATTATTTTTATTTTTGCCTTTTCTATTAATAATGTAGGCATTTTTATGTAATGTTTTTTTTTTAAATACTCTTTGCATCTCAAAATAGCTGTGCTCTCCACATTTTTCTTATGCATATTATTCATGTTGAACTTAACATTTATTTGGTTTATTTTGTAATTAAACTTTGATTAAAAGAAATAAAAATGTTGTTTCTTTAACATTTCTCGAGTAACATTTTTATGCCCCTTAGAATTCTCAAAATAAAATTAAACACAAATATTGTGATGTGACCTGTACAGGGTGTTTGCCTTACACCAAAAGTGTGCTGGGATCCCTTTACTCTTAACATGCGGGTCATAAATGAATGAAATAAATTTGTTCTGATTTGCCCAAAATATATACAACATACGATAATGTAAAGTAATTTTGACACTATTATACATTATTACATCTATGTACGGAGCATAGTGTAATTACATATATGTAATTATTGATAACAATAATTTCTTTCTCAATCCTCCATAGATATTCTGTCATAAAAAAAAGAAAAAGAAAAAGACACAAGGTATAAAAAAGTATATGAGGGAGAGAAAATAGTGTAAAAAAGATGAATGGAACATTTGTGGTGAACCACCCAAAGTGTTATATCCTGTTAAAAGCACTGCCCTGTACAGGTTGATTCATGTGGTAGCTTCTCAGAGACACGTCTGGTCCCCGTCCAATTACTATTCCAAAATACGTCAGGGGACCATTCTGCCACAAGTGACTACCACACGGACTCTGAGACACCTGTGTCTTCTGGGCAACTGTGGCAGGTGTCTCACATCTCTGGACTGATATAATGGGTGAGAGAGAGAGAGAGAGAGAGAGAGAGAGAGAGAGAGAGAGAGAGCAGGGTTATGGAGAATTAGGTCACACTGGACCTGTGCTTTATATCACCTCCTGTCTTACAGCAAAAGAGCAAGCTACACCTGCAGCCTGGACACTATGAGCATTGCCCTCTGGGCTGAACAGTACATCCAGAACATGCATGATGATTTATTCATGGCAGATCTGACAAACTTTTGCAACTGCAAACTGCATTGAAAGAACAGCCTCACAAAGTTTGTGAGGCAGAAGAATGGGTAAACAGTTGAACATTTTTTTCACAGATAGACAGCATTTTATAGGGTCTGTGGATGGACACTAGAAACTTTGAAATGTTATAATTATGAGTCTGCCATAATTATATTTATGACATTAGGTCTGTATGTTATGGTTTAAACAATATGTCTTTGAATATTAATTGTATTGATAGCCATTATTTTACTTTCAAAATTATTTAATGTAAAAAAAGGTGTACATATGAGCAATTCATAGTTTTCATGGGGAAGTGTGAGCTGGAGACTTGGTGACTTCTCAGCACCCCAGCTAGAGAATCTGGTTGTAGAATTTAAATGCATTAACTGCTAAAAAAAAGATTTCTTAAAGTATTCTGTCTTGTTACAAAAAGTACAAAGTTAGAGTCTTTGCAATTTCAGGTCATTTTTGGATGAATAATTGTCTCTTATCTTTGCTTGTTAACTTTGTCTCACCTATGGATTTCTATTGAGTGCTAACAATGAGAATCTGCAAGGACTTCACTTTCCTATCAAGATTAAAATAACAGCCGAGCTCATAATAATTGTCATGACGGAAGTCTATTCCAGGAAAACTGGAAGATATTTTACATTTTCAATTAATGGACAATGCAACCATCCAGATTCTACAAAGTTAGTGTGTCATAGCCATTTCTTTTCCTAGGAAATCTGGCCTTTATTTAAAAAAAGACCTTTTAAAAGACCATTTTACTGTGACTATGTAAAAGTAAAGTTATCATAGTTTTACTTTACTCTGCATGTGAATTGGGTGAACTAAGTGTAGAATGGTGAGATTTTTGGTATAATATTTTTTGAAAATATACTTGGAAGAACACATCTCTTTTTGATCTATATTTTACTTAAAAATGTGTTTTAAAGGGGGGTGGAGGGGTTGTTCATTGGATTTTAATATGAGAAGCTGTGCTGTACCACACAGTACTGAATTGGAGTGAGTGGTAGAAACTGCATATTCTAAGTAAATGTATGTAACACATTTGTCAATGGCGTGTTGGTTGTTTTTCTTATTATTAATATGCAGATTTTGTACATTGCACACTAATCCAAGAACATTTGAAAAAGAAGTAGTTAATTTGGAACCATTGACCAATCAGAAAGAGGTGCTGAGTAGATTTAACTCTAAAGATGTAACAGCCGGAAGAATTTTTTTTTTTAAACGTTCAACAATGTTTATTGATGTAAAACTGCTGCATCCAAATAATTGTCCATCCAGGTCCAGTTCATGACCCCTTAATGATCATCAGCATTTGAAGAAACGAGTTCGAGTTCCCCAACCACTCCCTCATTGGATACAGGCCTCCATTCCACTCTACCCCCTAAACTTCACACCAGCTTGTCTCTGTTTCAAAGTCTTTTCCATGTCCTTTCTCTCACACGTTTTTTTGGCTTCACCATGAATCGTTTTTTTTGTTTTTCCACAGTTCTTTGTGGACTTTACAATAAAGTTTACCTCGTACAGATTCCCTCTGCCTGTCAGCCCTGCACCCATTACAGATATTGCACTGAATCAGAGAAAGCATTCCAAATTGGAATAAAGAGGATTAAATCTCCTTCTGCAAGTGAATGTATGGGTTCTTCTACGGTGGAGAATAAGTCAAGATTTTCATACACTGTTGTTTTCTATCTGTGATTTTTAATTTATTCCAGCAGAATAATCAGATTCAACGTTTCCCAGAACTGTTGCTAGGAAGTCAAACTTGGCAAATTAAATTAAACATTTTGCTCACAATTATGCAAATGATATTCAAGAAACATCTACAAACAATCGTGTCAGATGCTTCCTCCTTGTTTTGAACTTCTCAACTTAGTTTGAATTCTACTGTGACATTCATGAAAAAAGGAATTATACAGTGTAGCCTGAATTAATTGAACAAGTTTGCTGTGGATATTTGTGCTTTATGTTCAGCTCATAATCAGAAAAAAAACTGCAAATTTGATGTTCAGATCAACAGCGTGCAATAGCAATATTGCATTTTCTACGTTTGTGTGTAAATTTATGTGAAAGCTTCTGCAGGTCAGTTACAAATTAAGTGAATCCTTTCACTCATCTTCCAGCATCTCTACAGACAGACCAGTGAATTTTGGAAGACGCTCTTAAATCAGGCATAATTCTTAACTCCCAATGCTAATCCCATATTATAGCCTTGAGCAGGTATTGACTTTGCTGCGTGACATTCACAGCCAAAATTGTTGTTACCTTCTTTTCTATCCCATGCTGACCTGAATGGACTTGCCTTGTGTTATTCCTTAGCTTTACGGTTTCATTAGTGCTGTTTTTCCCACCTACTCATTTTCTGAACTCCTCTTCTCAACATTTAGTTCTCAGAAATTCTGTTTGATAGAGTACACCCATGTTTATTTTTTAGACCATTCATCTAATAAACCGTAAACGTGTAACAAAGACTGATCACTGGCTATAAAAAATATGGAAATAAACATGGGAAGAAAGTAATTTTAGTTTCAGTTTAGTTTGCAAATAGGAAACTTTGGCCTAAACCTGTTTTACAGTTGTTTTCCCCTTAGTGGCCCATTTGAACTTTTGTCTGTTTATTTTATTCAACAGTGGTGTATACAAGGCATTATTAATGTTTAAAGTATATTATGTGTATATTACCTTAATGGAAAGGGGTCCTCTAATGGGTTTTATTTACTGGTCAATCACTTTAATTGTCTTCCACACAGTACATTTAACAGTGTCAATCCAACACTGCTCAGATCATATATGGTCCTAATCTATCAATTTTAGATCACCAGTGTACAAAAGGCAGTGTGAAATGTAATTAACTACCAAAGTGTTGAATTAACAATACACGGTGTAACAAAGTACACTTTGCCAGTGTAGATTATGGGTGTAAATTTATATGGTTTTACATTTACACCTGAAAGTGTGTAAATGTAAATAGACCCGATAGATTGGGACCATATATGATCTGAGCGGTGTTGGATTGACACTGCTACATTTACTCTGCACTGTAACAAATCCAATATGATCTAAATGTAAATGTTTGAAAAGCTCATAGTGTGGTTTTATTATACCTCAAAACAGACTGAAATGTTTAACATGTATAACTTTATTAATATGTTTTTATTTACATGTACATGCTGTATTTAGTATGTACATGTTTAGTATGTACATGTAAATAAATGGTTCTCAAAGAGATAATTCCAGCAAGTCGTGTGTACAACTCCGCATTTCTATGATAAAAACAACTGCGATAGGTGGAAATGTGTCCCAGTCTCTTGTGATTAAATTCTAGCATGAAGTGCTTGCCAGAGATTGAACACCAATCAACATTCCAATGGTGTTCATCATAAAAAGGTTAACATGGTTCAATGACTTCAGATATATATTTTTTCTGAGACAGAAAATCTGCAGAATAAAAAATAAGCTTATTTCAGTTTAATCCACAGACTGTAAAATATGTGGATGTGACACCGTCTACTGCCATTGGGCTAATTTGAGGCACCGCAAGCGTGAGATGGAAGCTGCCATTGACAATCAGGGAGAGGAATCAGCACACACGCACATACAACTTTCTAACAGCCATGGTTTTCAGAGTAACAAGGACTTGAGAATTACATCTCTGAATTTGATTGTTGGGAGTGCAAAAAAAATTTCTCGCTGACAGCGGTCAGTCAGCTCAGTTCAGTGTAGCTGTCAATCACATAGTCACGCCTAGTTTTATGTAGGGGAAACTTGATCCGTCTAGTGCCACATGAAAATAATATACAAAAAAAAAAAACTATTGTCCTTTGTTCACTGAATAGATAACTCTAAAAAACCATAAATACCATTTTTTGTAAATAACGGAAATAAAATTTAATGTTCATTTTCATAGACTTGTATTTGGCGGAAATCATTCTGCAGGCAGCCATGTGGATCTATGCATCTTTTGCATTTTACAATTTCTTTAACGGATCTGTTTAATTCTGAACTCTGGGCACAGTTACCACAGGCCCTTAAAAATGTACTAAATTTGACATCAGCCTTTTAGTTAACTCAGAAAAGCATTATTGGTATCTGTTGATTGGTCTGTAATCTACATGGAATCAGTGGAATCCCAGATTTGTTACCATTTTCACTGATTTTGTTTGGTTGCAGTTTTATGTTCTCAACTCTTCTCAAACTTCATTTGAACTTTAAACTATTATATAATATTAAATAAAATTTGAGTATTACCTGTGGGGTTTTTTTTTCTGTAAACGCCACTTCTCATCTTCATTATTGTTTTGGAGGTGCTTTAGTTTCAAAGCCTTGGTTGCAGAGCTACCACAAATCAAATAAATAATTGAAAATCTTGTTAATCAGGGAAAAGTTTTAAAGGTGAAATTGAGAGGGAGTCACTGACGTTCAACCAGTTTAGATGCCTGGCACATAAGTGAATTGTTTGTCATAGTTGTTTTTTTTCTGCAATGTTTCACTTAGAAATCACCTGTACTTTCACTAATACGCTTTTTATAGACAAGTTAATGAACAAATAAAAACATTGAAACAGGTTTTATTCTCATTCACAGGCACAACAGAGGCTTTTTTTCTGATTCACAAGCTGATGTGTGAGATTCTTCCGAATGATTCTTATCACTGAATAGGCTTGTCTGATTCCAGGCTGTATACTAGTGAACCTGAATGAAGTGAAATATTGTTCCAGAAGCATGACAAAGACCTGAAATCACACTGATCTCTGACACAGCAGGTTTTTGATGGCTCTGTAAAAATGGAACATCATTGCTTTCGGCAAGGTGACGGATGTACTCATCTGCCATAATTCACATTTAATATCTTAATCCCAGAGGAGCACAGAGGGACGTGCAGTGTGTGTGTGTCCTTGCTGAGTATCCTTTCCTCTTCACTCAACGTTAAGCACCGTGGCTATGCTCTGTTTCCCAACAAGAGAACAAGAAGCAAACAGCACCATCAAGGGTAAGCTGCACTGTAAACATTACTTTCAAAACAAAAGATAAGCTGGAGTGTCTTGGAAGAAACCGAAGAAAAATAAGTTCTACCATAAAACATGAATTTTATTATTAATATTAAAAATGGTCTAATTTTCTAAACTTTGTGTCCTTATTTATTTTGTTAGACATAATTACTTAGCAGAAAAGGGGTAACTAAATAAATACATTTTAAAAAGTGTTATTTACCTTCTACGTGAAAACGGCTTTGCATAAAGATAAAAATAAAGTATTAATATTAATGATGCTTTTTGTTTACAATACACTTTACAGAATTAAAATTTCAAACTGCTACATAAAAGAGTAATTATTGAAATTACATAAAGCATTCATTCTAGTATAGCAATATCATAGTTTTGAATCCATACTAAGACTTAAAAGGTGAATGTTAAAATATTTTGAGACCTCAATCAATTGTTCGGCCATCAGATGTTCGTGAAAGGAGTCATCAAGTGGGGAGGGACACCGCATACAGACCTCACATAGCTGTGTTTGGCTGTAGAAAATAATGAGTGTTTGTGGAGTTCTTTTAATCAATGCGTGTGGAGTTGAGCAGTCAGCATAGAAATCGGAGAACAATTGTGTTCTCGATGACGTCACCAAGAATAATTAGTGGACGTAGTGGAGTAATGCAACTTGAGTGCCATCTATATCAAGCCCACTCAAAGAAGAAACTGGAAGTTGGTGGAAACCATACATAGACTGTAAAAAATATGGACGAAGTGACACCGCCTACTGCCATTGGTAAGTCCCATTCTGGGTAGCTGTCAATCATCGATTTCAATCAGGCATGCCTAGTTTTTTTAGGGGAAAATTGAGCCATCGTGAACCGCATGAAAATAAACTTAAACAAAAAAAATTTTATAAAATAGATAAATTTACCAAATAAAATAAAGTAAATAAATAAATAAAAAATAAATAACTGCCAAAAATCATAAAAATGTTTCTTTGAATTATGTAATTTCTGAGAAAGTCATTTTTAAGTTTGGCTTTTTCCTGTAGACTTCCATTAGCCATCGTCCATTAGGGATCGTCGCCATTTGGCTTTACTCTGTCAGCCATGTGAGACATGGTGACACAAAGGTGCACCATAGAACTCAGCCATACCAGCCAAGTCCTGCCGTTAAAAAAAAAAAAATTGGTTGAAAAGTGACATTAATAGTACTATTCCAAATGAGCCTATATGTGTTCCAAAGTCTATATGTGTTTGCTTTGGAGTTTGTTGCTTTCATGTGCACAATTCAGGGCAAAGATGCTAAGCCCCATTGTTAAGGAAAGAAAATAACTTCTTAGCTCTTATATTAATTACCAATAAACCAATAAATTTGGGAAACTTGGGGGAAAAATGGGGAAAGGGTGGTTTCCAAAAAGGGTTTTGGAGAACATTTGAAAAGCGTATTGACAAATTAAGTCACATCATGGGTGCTATATTTTTAAATAAAGCAGAGATAAATGTAATAAATTAATAGAAACTTCCTCAAAAGTCTACCTTTCCTTTATTTGTTTGGGTTTGTTTTGAAACAAGTTAATACTATTTCTTAAGAAAGGTGGTAATCAAGGCAGTATCACAAAACATTACTATCGTTTTTAGGACAATAAAGTTAACAAAAGCATTGAGAAAAAAGAGTCACATGAAACGTGTTTTTAGCGTTTGATGATGGGAGACAGATTTCCAAGAAATGGCATTTCTTCCCTGTAATGGTCAGTAACATGGAATTATGCTTCAATTATATGCTGATTTATTCATGAGTATTATAATAAAGTCCTTTCTGATCAAACAATGAAGTGGCTCTCAAACAAGCTCACAACTCTTATTGATAAATCACATAGCATTGAAGAAAGTGAGGCCTTGTATAATCTCTTCATAATAGAAACTGGTTTGATTTCCTGCTCCATTTTAAAAGATGCTGAAAATAACCAGGAGTATTAAAAAGAATTTCTTCATACACATTTTCTTTTCACAGACTTCATTACTGTTTGAGTGTCATATCTCACAACAACATAATTATATCTGTTCATGAGCTATCTCTCTTAGGACCAGTGAAGGAAACTGAGCGCAAGTTCCATTAAAGAGGTGTTTAGTCAGCAAACACAGCGTTGTTCCCTCCTCTAAAACGTCTCAAATCAATCCACAGTAAGAAAACTTTTCTTTTTCTCCTGGATTTAAGAGACTAGTACAAAAATAGTCGTTTCTTTAACATTAACCAAAAATTCAAAAACTAAAAGCTTTTTTTTATATATTTTATTTTTAAAATGCCCTTTGCACAATTTACATGTAGTATTTATAGCAATTTTATCAATATGACCACAAAAGAAAGCATAGTGAAATTTTTTGTCACCTTTTCACCCATTTTTGGCATAATTATACCATTATGAATCAACTTGTTTGAACCATTTATATGACCTAGCCTCCACCTGCTCCATTTATTGGTATCTGGAGTTGGTTGCAATTTAAGTCTTATATGATAGGCCCTTCTGTATGTACCCACCTGCTATCAGGTGGATGTGTACAGGCTGTTGTTGATAATGACAATATAATGGCATTCAAAGTAGCAGCACCATCTTTGTATCCCTTATGTCAGTAATGTTCCCTTCTCTTCTCTTCTCTTCTCTTCTCTTCTCTTCTCTTCTCTTCTCTTCTCTTCTCTTCTCTTCTCTTCTCTTCTCTTCTCTTCTCTTCTCTTCTCTTCTGTTCTCTTCTCTTCTGTTTTCTTCTCTTCTCTTCTCTTCTCTTCTCTTCTCTTCTCTTCTCTTCTCTTCTCTTCTCTTCTCTTCTCTTCTCTTCTCTTCTCTTTGCTTCTACTCTCATGATTCACTCCTAGTCCTAGATTCCTCCCTAGATTGTCAGATCTAGAGTTCACACCTCCCGACACGCCAGTGGTAGTTCACTTGCCTGTCTTCTCTCCTGCTTCACTGCTCCTCGCTTGTCTGTATGCCCTGTATCCATCTCTGGACTCCTGAATCAATGTATCAAACTCTTCATCTTATTCTGAAGGAACACACTTTCTTCTGTACCTGTTTACACCTTCTTTTCAGCTGTAAGATTATTTCATTTAAACATGTTTAAATCAGTGGTTTGTATTGTCAGCCATGTCACTTGAAGATATAAGGAAGTAATTATCCGATCCAGGCTTAATGAGCACAGATGGAACCTCTGTGAAACTCGTCTGTGCTGCTGCTATTATCATTATTATTATTAGTGATAGTAGTATTAGTATTAAACCTGCAAATGTTAGATTTAAGTGCTCATTAAATACAATATTGCTCATCAAATGAAATTTTCACTATACTTTTACTTACACAGTATGTCAGACCATATGATGACACATCACTTTGGCTCGAGGCCTTCTATATAAGGTTTTTGTTTTTTTGGATGGGTGAGTTGAAAACATAGCTTTGTTTGTAAAATCGATTGAAGTGAACAGTGCTCATGTGACAGGCTTGTGCTCAGCTGCGGTGCATGGAAATGAAACAGTATAAAAGAAAAGTGCATCGAGCAAAACCAAAATGTGAGCACCCTGATGATTTTATATTCAGTTTGGATGAGAATTTTCCAAAGAGACAAAAATATGCGAACTTTTCAGTTGGAAAAATAACAAATCACATTTACTATTAACTATATACTATTATATAATATACTAATATATACTATTATACAATAAACTAATAAAATCCAAGTTAATCTTTTCTTTAGCGAGAAAATTACGATAAAGTAAAAAAAATGTTTAGCAATTTAACATCAGCTCACATTGGAAGAAAGGCATGGGATTCATTGTGAATAAGCAGTAGAGTAGAACAGATAATATATATATAAGCGGAAATTAAATGGCCATTTCAATCTATAAACCGTCACACCCCTCTCTCCTCCCTCTTCACCTGCTCCTTGTTCTCTCATTAGCCTCTTTTTATCTGCTGATTTCTCTCTTTCCTCCTTACTGGCGTATTACTCTCTGAAGCTCTTCTAGTGTTTAGCCTGCAAGTCAAGTATGTGCTACTTAATTTCTTTATCTCTCGCATTTAGTTGTTCCTGTTGGACTCTGTTTTCTTTCATTCCTGACACCCAGAAGATGCTTCTGTAGATTTAATTTTTTCATTAACACAAGCTTACCTCCTGCCTTTGGGCCCTTCTCCATTATTTCACATAAACACAAGCCAAGAAGTAATCTTATTAGAGCTAATAGTTGTTTGTTTAACCCTCTGCTATTAGTAGTACATATGTTATGTAGACAACATAATACATAGATGACATTAGGATAATTACAAGTTGCAATTAAAAGGTCAGAAGTGTGTTGCATCTCACCTCGTCTTTGTTTATTACAGTGTTTATTGCTGTGATGTAACCACAAAAAAAAAAAAAAAATTTGGGGTGGATTTCACACATTAATACAAGAGACAATTGGATCAATCATGATCAATTCAGAACAACTGTGTTCTGGATTCAAATTCCAGTGTGAGCAACATGCAGTACGCGTTTCAAGAACAATCTGTTCATGAGAGTTTCAGCTTTATGAGTTTTCAAAGATGGTAACAATGTGTTTTGAAGCATCATCACTGATGGTAGTGACTGATAATATGGTTAATTGAACTGGTTTATTACTGTTTCACAGCATTTCATGTCAGCATGCATTAATTGCCTGGATGCGCAACAGGACACAGTAATGTAATTTTAACAATATCGAAACTAATAAGACATAGTATGAAGAGAAAATGACACCAGTGATGTAACTGATTAGTATCAGTCTCTGCAGTATAGTAGATCTTCTAATAACTGTTGTATTATTCATTCTGAACATGCATGACGCAACAATTAAAATTTCCCCAGTGGTAACCTACCATTACTTAAAAACGCTTTAAAAATAAATATATTGATACTGGTATCAATACCAATTTCTCTGTTGTTTTCTGTATAAAAAATATGAACATTTTGCAGATAGTAAGTCTGTGTTTCAGAACATCACTGATGGATGTATTCCAGCTTTGTTCTGCCAGAATCTGTCTCAATCTGTCTCTGTGGTAAATGTTAATGAGCCAAATATTTGGATCTGAGACTTTTTTTTCTCAATTCAAACTTACATATAAATTAAATGATTTACTTATTAATTACAAATAATAATTATTTAAATTTGTTAAATTTGACTAAAGCTAATATAATGTAGGAAAAAAAGTAAAGCAAATGTATTTATAGAGTACTTTTAAGCAGATGCTTCAAATAAATTTTGTATTAAAATAAATGATTTGTTGTGGATATGTTGTATGGTACAGAGTGACCAAAGTAAATTTAAGTGTTCGGATTGAAACGATTGATCTTCAGTCTCATTAATAGTATGTTTTATAGGTTTAATCTAATTTAAATGGGCAATTTAGAAAAATCGACCCAGTGCATGTATTTTAGATGTGTGGGAGGAAAAACACACTTACACAGGGAGATATGTGAAACTGAATTTGGCCTATGGGGGAGATCAAGGGGGCAGGCATTATTAGCAGATCAAGAGCTAGCCCATGATCTCCATGTGTATGAAGAACTCTGTTTTAAACATAATATCAATCAAAATATTTATACATACACTCATGAAACACACACTTCAATATAAAACCAGCAAGTAACAATTGCAAAAATGTAAATAAATTAAAAAAACGGATTAATAATGATATTCTTTAAAATGTAAATTCTATACAAAAAAAGCAGTCAAAAATTATGAAGCGCAGTGATTTAAAGTAGTTCAAATAGCAGTGATTTTACTTTGCTAAATGGATTATTTTTTACCATTTTGATGGGAGAACACAATCTTTTTTCGAATTTATTTTTTAGGTTTAACTTTGACAGGATATAATTTTATAGACCAACATTTTTAAACTGTTAAAAACATTGGTCACTTTATTAGGTACACCTGTCAAACAGCTTGTTAGTGCAAATGTCTTATCACATGGCAGCAACTATCGACATGGCCAAGATGATCTTCTGCAGTTCAAACTATGAATCAGAAAGGGGAAGAAAGGTGATTTAAGTCACTTTGAACATGGCATGGTTGTTGATGGCAGACTGGTGGTCTGAGTATTTGGGATTTTCATAGTCCACCATCTATAGGGTTGACAGAAAATATCTAGTGAGCGGCACATCATACTTAGAGCTAAACCTTGTCAGCAAAGAACAGGAAACTGAGGCTACAGTTTGCACAGCCTCATCATCATGAATATGCAGCAGATACATCTGGAGCAACTGAGCAAACTCTCTGCAAAATGGTAAATATTAAATAAAATACTTAAAATATTATGTTCTGAGGGCAAAAGGTGGTCAAACTCAGTACTAGGTAGGTGTACCTAATAAAGTGGCCAGTGTGTGTAGATATAAACATATAAAGTACTCTTTATTGGAGCTTTATTTGTTCTGTAGCTTTTTTTTAGCTTGTTGGAAAAGATTTTTAGTAGCGACCATTTCCCTACCCTAATGTCGTCTTTCTGATAAATGCAACACAGTCAGCTGTGCTGTTACTTGTAGTTAGTTACTCTCAGGAACGGTTCAGAATATAGTATAATCCTTGTTGGCCTGACATTTAGCCTGTGTTTCTGCTCTAGCAGAGCCATGGTTCCTGCACTCTGACATGATGAAAAAGGTGGTAAGAGGCGTTTTAAGGTCCAAATGATGATGCTAGTTTGAGGAATCACATGGATAAATGTTTACTTTACACTGCTATATATTCTCATAAAGACACCTGAAGGTCAATATTTCTCCCTCTAATGAAGATTCCCCTTGCCGCAGGGATTAGAAATATGTGTAACGTTCAAAGCAAAAGGGCAGCTCGTTAATCTACTCTAAACCAAAGGAAACCCCCTAGTGCTAAAGCAGAACATTGCCAAGTGGCCTAGAAATAAATGTATTTATTTATTTATTACATGCTCTCGAACACAGATCCCTCCCTATAAAGTCAGAGAATTTGTAATCAAAAATGTTGTTTATTCCAGTGCTCCAATAAACAAACAAATGTGAACACGAATGCAAATAACATATTCCAACAGACTGCATTATCTCAAACTTGTTAAAAAAATAAAATTTAACAATCTAAACACAACGAAAGTGATTGCAAATAACAGAGAAGTAAATTAAATTTCATTGAATCTTTGACTGAATAAATTTGTTTTTTGTTTAGATTGACAATTTATGTTTTTCATTGACCCATGAATGAACCTCTGATTTTGAGATATTTATGAGATATTTAATATATTGCGGTGGAAACAAATGTGTGGTAGAGCTTGTAATTAAATTGAGAAAAAAAAATGTCGGTGTGCTGGCTGGGTTTCCACATGTCTGAGAAGCATTTTAATCATGAAGACCAATATCTTACATGTATTATGTTTACTAATGTTTAACTATAAGCAGAGAATTAGTTCAAAACTCTGCGACATTACTAATATACTAGATAAACTTACAACAAATGCTAAGAGAAATGTTTATTTATGGCATTTGTCAATCAAATAGTTCTTTATTATTAAGCTACGGATACTATAAAAGCACTCCACTAAAGAACAAAATACATAAACACTGGCAATCATCTTCTATGTGCTTAGACGAGGGATACTAAACACCAATGCAGACCAAAAACAATATTTCTTAGTTGAAAAAAGAATGAAGCTAGAAATAAAACCAGAGAGTGCTATAGCAAACAAGATTTGTTAGATTGCTCACACAATTACCGGTAAGTAACAAATTCTTTCAGTCCTACCAAATTCATTCAAGCCCATGTTGTACAAATGAGTACACCCCAATTATAGTTAAGAGTCTAGGAGAGAAACAATACTTTGGGGAGAAATGTACAAAACTCTGCTTAACAGACATTCAACCACAGATGAGGTAGATTTAAGAGGTGTCCAACATACAGGTGACTTGGTGACAGAGCTTTACTTAACAAAGAAAAGCCCTTTCCATTTCAAGTTGTCAGCAATAGCTCCCCATGGAAGAGAAATGTCACAGAATCAGTATTTTTTTTTACACAAATACGGTGAGGGCTACAAGAAGATCAGCGACGCTTTATATTGCAGTCCAAATACTGTGACAGTAAGTGAACTGTGTGTGACTTTGCTTGGACACGGTTAGGGGCTGACATCTCAACTCAGCTTAACTTGTCAGTTGTTTGTCCAATCACAGGAAAACATTATCCAGCGTAATTATGCAGTTAACAGTAAATGGTTGAAAACATGAGTGAACAGTGAGTACTTTCTGAGTGTTCTGGGTGCCTCTATGTTTAGAGACTTCCCAGTCTCCCTCTTGAAGTGATTATAGAAGTCACTAAAATTGCAGTTCATTGACTGCGCCTTGTCTGAACGAGCAGATCCAAAAGATAGCATATGTTAAATGGGACAGTAAAAATAACAGCGAAAAATGTTTTTATTTGCTAATTTGACCCTTTGTGACATTTAGGAAGAGTCTTTTTTTCTGAATCAATTGCTGTGTGACTTTATTGACAGGCATTAATGATGCCAAAGGTCTTGGTTTTGATTTCTACATCTCAGCTCCACCCAATATTCTCACTTTGCTAGCAGTGTTTGCTATTTATATATTTTATGGATAGCAAGGTGAACTTATTGACCTGATATTGACAAGTAATGGTGCCAAACTTTTTTCATGATGCAAGAAAACTCAGGTTTCTTGGTGATTATAATGATAGGCTTAAGTGTTTTGATCTTGTTTTCCTTGCTTTACTACAAGAAAGTGTTTTTTTAAACATCAAGAAAATACACAGGCTGAGAAGATAAAGTGACCGAATCAACACGCTGTCAAGTGGGGATGTATCAGCTTGAAGAATAGAGTCAGATTACGGCACACAGAGAGGACAGAGGATTTGCATCTTTTTACCAGAAAGAAACTAAATACAGGGGAGTTCTCTGTCCAATTTGCAAGGCTGATCGAAACTCAACGGTGCATAGTAAGTTCAGCTTGGAAGACTTTATAACGGAAATACTGGTTGCGTCTGTCACTCATGGGTTTCTTAAAATACCTTATAAAGTTGTCATGTTGGTGTAGTGATGAATTTCCTTCTTTGATTGGAAATTATGTTGGCGTGTTGTGTGTTACTGTTTGATGAGAATGGAAACAAGTGTATATGAGATGAAAACTCAAAACCAATGGCTCAGGGCAGTTCTGATTCCTACTTAGGTTTACAGTTACAGATTGGGTTTAGATGTCAAATAGTGTTGAAAGTGAAGTCTAGGGGTTCCTGTGTATGTACTGCGTCGAGTTAATCAAGTCTGTATGTTGTTCATTCTTACCACTGATAATTCCACACAAGTAACAGCTTACATTATTATGTAAAATCAATCGGCCGACTTATTTATTTGGATGTGCAATTAGTAAAAATTTAATTTTTTACCAGATGTATATACCAGAATACATGCCTCCCACTTCCACTTGCAATGGAATTTTACAATTGTAAAATGTTTTACATGTTTTCTCTTAGATTTGGTATCAGGATCAAACCGATTGAATGTCTGGTATTAATCAGAGCCGGATTCATAGTAAAGTATATTTTTACTAGGACACGACCCTAGTTAATGGATTGTAATTTTATAGATGCAATCATCGTTAGGCTTAAGGTAGCATGAAGGTGACTTTTCAAAATAGAAGAGAGAACGAAAGGAGATTTTTAAAAATGCTTGAATTTTCACACATCCCATTATATTCTGGACATGTTTGTCTTTATAAACAGAGTTTTCACAAGACTATTAGAAGTGCTAATAGAATGAAATCTCTATGCATGCAGAAGCCATAATCAAGGAGAAGAACCCATCATGCATTTTGATTGTGTAGCTCCTTCATTTTTCATTTTGGAAACAACCTTGTGCAATAATGAAATCATGCAAGTGGAATCATACAAGCCGTGCATCCAAAGATGTTGTGTAGACTACTCACAGGAGAATTGTGAAAGTCAAAGATTGAAAGTCATTTTAAAAATCACATTCCTGTTGTAGAAAATGAATAGCACACAATATTCTAAAAACAGCTACAATCGCAGATATCATATCCCCATTTCATTGGGATCCTCCAATGGCACCAAGTACAGCTGAAAAATGAACAAATAGGACCTTTACAGGCAAAATTATGTCAGAAAGTACAATTTGCCCTTAAGCAGTGTGTTAAAGGAAGATCCTATATTCTGCAGAAACTGGGGAAACCTCACACCGATTTCAAAGGCATTAAAACAGTCAAACGAATCAGTAGGTACCTGTTACTCCCACAACAGCTTGAGGAGGTGCAGGTTTTTCAATTTACGACTTAAAAAAAATCAATAAATTATTCAAAAAATGATCTTGTGATTGAATTCAGGATGAGGCTTGAGTAAACGTTAAGGGATATTTATCCTTCAGTCAAGTGTGAAAAAAAAAACAGCTCCTCTAGTTACCTACGTTAAAATGGCATGATAAGGACCTTTTGCACATACTATGGGATGTTGCACCCAATGCACCTCTTTATAATACTCCATTTTTTGGTTAGAATACAATAAATTTTGTGGGAAAAACTTAAACTACACACAAAAATGCATTAGTTGTAAGTGCAGTATAACCTCAAACACTACAATACAACTGGCTAGTTACAAGCATTATGTGGGTTAAGAAAAGTCCCTTTATGTTAAAGGCAAAGTTTTCCAAATTCAACAACAACGTGTACAACTTCCAGCAAAACAATTTAATCAACCCTAAACAGAACTAAACCACAATAGACTTTTAAATTAAACTATTTACATAGCCTCAATACATCCCCATTGATTGGTAGCATTCACTGCCCAGAGAGTGCGACAAGACCGATTTGATCTGAGCTTGGAAAGTTTATTCAATTTAATTAGCTAATAGATGCAAGGAGAACACAAACAATTTGTTGAGTTCAACATTAAACCATAATACTTTCAGTTGTGGTACAGTACCTACCTTGTACGAGGTTCTACATTTGATACAGATTTAAAGTTTGGGCATCCATGTACATTTTCATGACTTTCCTTTATAAATCTTTGGTTATCAGGGTAAGGAGTTTCAGTTAAATATGTCATATAAATAAAAACTGATATATGATCTATTTAACTGAAATATCTTATCCAGAATGATTAAAAGGAAATAAAAAGGAAAATCGAATGTATAAGAAAAATCTAGTATAACTATAACGTATAGGGTTGCCCAAACAACCATCTACTGTAATCTAGTGGCTCCAGGGGTTCATTCTAAATGCTGGGGTGGGTATGAATTTCCAATTTTGCCCCTCAACTCTGAATTTCCCTCACCAGGGACCTCTGATAGATATCTGATACTGGCCAAATATTTTGAAAAGACCCTAAATTTTTGATGAAACACTGTACTATAAAGTCTAGATTTTATACTGTTTTAATATGTGATATGATTTGTTAGACACCCTGAGCAAACCTCAGGCTGTAGCTTGGTGCGTTTTAAATAAACTTTTAAATAAATATTTTGCAAGTACTTGTTTAAAGAAAAAAAATATATATCTCTTCATTTTTTTTAAACTTTTGTATTGAAGCTATCGTTTATAGTTTACATAAGGGGATTTGGGAGGGCTGCTGTTCTTGTGTAACCCCAGAAATCACAGATGCATCCTCACCATAGAAACAGACTCAACTCATGCTGCTGATGCTGCAAAATCTCCACCCACTGGCAAATATCACAATAACCCCTCCAGGTTGTTACAACATAATTAGCATAAAATGTTTGCATGGGTTTATTAACCTCTTTATGTTGGGCACTGGTCTGCAAAATGAACTTAAGGAGCAAGCTCTTGTCATTCTGGGAACAGACAATAATGAACAGATGGTCGCTTCAGTAGTCAGATTAAGTACGCAAAGCCGTGACGGGACTGTGACAGTCAGAGAAAGATGTTAAACGAGCTCTGAATTTACCTGGAGAGCTATTTGAAAACCCAACACAACAAACAAAACCCTTCAGCCCTGCAATATCTGTGAGAAGGTAAGTCATAAATTGTGAATTGTGCTAAAGATAGTTCTAGAATCTTTATGCGTATTTATGGAGCTTGCAGTGAATATATCGATAATGTGCTCTCTTCATTCATCACATTTATAGATCTGATGGGCTGTCAGAACAAGCTGTCATTACTGAAGCAGATGAAAGCTTTTTTTATACCTTGTGCAAAACACTCCGGGGACTATTTTTGTGTATCAAGTGACCACTTTAAAACATTGCCCTCTGTGCAAAATTAAATGAATAATCATACATTTATTTCAATAATTGCACTGATTCAAAAATCAACAATGTGATCATACAAATACCAACAACTAGCTAGTTTCCCCACACTCCTTGTGGCTTTTTTAACCTCTTTCCCCCTCTATTCCCAGAGAGCAGGTGATGTTTATAGCTGGTTCAATCTCTTAGCAGTGTGGCAAGATGCAATGCTCAGCTGCAAGGCTAATGTTGAATGTGATTTTATTGTGGTTGAAAATGTGATTATCACAGCAGAAGATGAGCATCAGGTGGTAAAAGATTGCTCTGAGACTGGCTTGTCTAATGCTATCAAAATGCTGATCAAAGTTGCTTTATGAACTGTCAGTCAAGGTTTTGCAAATGGGTTTTGAATGAACACAAAGCATGTGAAACTTTACGCTAAACATGTTAGATATTGAACCACAATCTGAACAAAGATCTGCATGAAATGCCTACAATTTTCTAGACCTATCACTTTTATCTAAGGCCTACAGAATGAAGAAAAACAGTTTGTATCTGTTGAACGAGCTGGATGTGTGGAAAGCTATCTTTTCTCTATGCTCCTCCATTCTTTCATGTAGCTTTTGACTGCCAAGGTGAGAGTGTCCAAATGGCAAGTTAATCATGATTTATGTTTGGGACATTTTTATATTGATCCTCTCTGACTTTCCAAAGGCTCTTTTGATCAGTGGATGTTAATGTTAGCACTTTGTGTTATACAGGCCAGAGAAATGAGAACTGCACATTTTCTGTGAGAAAGACTGATTTATATCAAGTTCTTAAATATCTGTAACTAAATTAATGCTTAGCCCTGTGACCCAACTATTCTTCAGAATTACTTGTATTGTAATTACGGATAGTGCCACTTAATTTGTCTGCATTGCCTTTTTGGATAAACACAGATAATCAAAAAAGGGCATCATCTCCAACATTTTACTTGAACAAAGAATATGTGAAATAATGGGATACAGTGATTTCCAGCATGATACTGCAATTGGATGCAATCTTTCCAACAAGTCCAGTCATAAAACCTCTAGCCCTTAACTGTCAGAGGTATTGTAACAAAATGAAAAGCACTTACTGATGACAGCAACTTAGTGGGCAAGTGGTATACTTTGTAAATTAGCAAATTTCTTTAGCAATAGTGCACAGAGAGCACAAACGTTCTGCAGTCAATCTGTATATAGTGTGTAGAGAGCTTCATGCAGTAGGTTTCTGTTGCTGACCATCTCCATCTAAGTCATTTATCTCCAAGTCCAATCCAAATTCAGATTAATTTTTATAATGCATTTTGAGCTTGCCGTTGACCTTCCTGGAAGGAGTTTGCATGTTCTCCCTGTGCGTACGTGGGTTTCCTTCGGGTACTCCAGTTTCCCTCACAATCCAAAAAACATGCAGCCGGTTAGATGAATAATCAAAATTTCCCTAAGGTGTGAATGTGTGCGTGAATGTTGCCCTGCGATGGACTGGCGACCTGTCCTGGGTGTACCTGTGCCTCTCGTCTGATGTGCCCTGGAGAACAAAGGGGAATTTGGTGGGAAGGATTATGGTGTGGGGTTGTTTTTCAAAAGTGGGGATAAGCCCCTTAGTTCCACTGAGGGGGACACTGAATGCTTCCACATACTAAAGTATTTTGAACAACTTCATTTTCAGATATGTATAGAAATATCTGAGGATGATCATTTCTTGTTCCCTGCATCAACTGGAAATTTTTGGTTGAGAGGGTTCATTTTTGTGGCGTTGTTTTCAGGAGCTGGGCTTAGCCTCATCATTCATTTATTCATTCATTCATTTTGCTGCCTGCTTATTCCCTTTCGGGGTCAAGAGGGTCTGCTGGTGCCTATCTACAGCTCACAGCTGGCGTGGGTACATCGCCAGTTTATCGCAGTTTGGCCTTTTAGTTCCTTCAAAAAGAACTATGAATAGTTTAGCTTACAATTAAGAAAACTAGGTATGTATGGCAAAGTCTGGGGATGATCCTATCTTGTTCTTACATCAACTGGGAAATTTGGTGGAGGGGGTTTACAGGGCAGGGTTGTTTTTCGAAACCGTGGATCATCCCCTTGGTTCAACTAAGAGGAACTGTGAATGCTTCTGCATACTTAAATATTTTGGACAAATTCGCATTTAGATAATTATGGAAATATTTGCGAATGATCCTTTCTTGGACCTGCATCAACTGGGAAATTTGGTGGGGAGGGTTTGCTGTGTGGAGTTGTTTTTCAGGAGTTGGACTTGGTCCCCTTAAAAGAACTCTGAATGCTTCAGCATGCAAATACATTATGGACAGCTACACAGTCAGAAATTGACAACAAAGTTTGGGGATGACCTTTTCTTATACCTGCAACATCGGGGTAAATTTGGTGGAGAGGGTTTGTTGTGAGGAGTTGTTTTTCAAGACCATGGATCAGCCCCTTAGTTCCACTGAGAGGAACTGTGAATATATGGCAAATATCTGTAGATGATTCTCTCTTGTTCCTGGATTAACTAAGAATTTTGGTAGAAAGGGTTGATGGTACGGTTTGGGCAGAGGGTTTGTGTAAACGGGGATCAGCCCCTTAGTATCACTGAGAGTAGTTGTGAATGCATCAGCAAACTAGCATATTTTGGACAACTTCACATTCAGATATTAATGGCAATATCTGGAGATGATCCTTTCTTGTTCACACGTAAACTGGGAATTTTGGTGAAAGGGGAGTTGTTGTGTGGGGTTGTTTTTCAGGAGCAGGGCTGGGGCCCTTAAAAGAGCTTTGAATTCTTCAGCAAACAAATATATTTTGGACAAATCCACATTCAGATATATATTGATGATCCCCAGATTTCCCACAAGCGTAATGGTCAAAATTCAAAATGACAAACAATAGGTGAATTTTATTTCTTAGAAAACCTTAAAATCCTAGTAAAACCATTAGTATGCTCTTAAGTGGCCTTTGAAAATAATATATGTTAATTTGTATCTAACAATACATCGACTTATTCATTGTTTAGCAAAATCGATCAGTAAATAACGGCAGTGCATTACAGTTTTATTCACTTTCTTTCAATCAAGATGCAGAGGGCTGTTTAAGAGTTATCTTTCTTTGCTAATAATTCATCTTGTATGTTGTGTGGGTCACTGAAGATGATTTAGTGTGTCTATTGATTTGTCTTTTTTGTGCATGTGTGAGCAGCATCCTTTTATTTATCTTGAATGCTGAGATCGCCATCTTCTTTTTTTCATCAAGCCATTAGGTCTCCTTTTATTTCTTGTTAGCCCACCATATAACAGGCTCCTTGACACTCGCCCAGCACAATTTAGAGCATTTAGAAGCAGAAAGCAAACCCTCACTGCTTTGGCACAACTTTTCTTTTTTTTATTTGGAGGAGAAATAATTAGCTTTGATTGCTTTGTGATTAACATCCTCACCTCCAGAGCAACTGGTCAGAATGGCATAGAAAAATATGCTTTTTTGTACACCCAGATTTTATCTGCCCAAACACATTAAGGAGGTGTCCAACCACCACATCCTCTCTATGCCGGAAGACCATGTCCTTTAATTAAAGTCAGCTACTTTCAGAGAAGATGAGGTATTTGCATAATTACATTACACAGCAGAGGCTGTTAATTTCTGATACACTTTGAAATGCCAAACCTCGAAGGAACATAATTAGAAATCTGAAGTTGACCGCTTTCTACAGTGTTCATTACCTCACAGTCTTGCTATTGCATGTTGCCTGTCTTTGTTAAGTTGGAGCATAATGTCATCATTGCTCCCATCAGTGTTCATATTGTTTTCAGGGTGCAGTGGCTTTGAACTGCTGAATTTGAGCTTTCTTGTGTCCCTGTAGCATCCATCTGCCAGGAGATGACGTGGTGATAGTACAGGCTTGCCTCTGGCTCCACACACAGGAAGACTCTTAGTTCTCTCTGTCTGTCAGCCTTCCATCTAAGCACTTTGATCACGCTGCTCTGGGACAAAGATCGTTTCTCTGTCATTGGCATACACGGGTGCTTCAGTGATTTAAGAATTGAGAGTTAAATGCAGGGCAAAAAGAGGTTTTTGAATATTTAGATCCACCAAAAATACAATAAAGTAGTATGTTTTTTTTGTTTTGTAAATTAATGTGTTTCACAAAAAAACAGCTAAATCTCAACCAATAAAAGAGAACAATCCATGGGTTTAGATTAATCATAGTAGTTGATAACCACTGCATTGGTAAAGTAATCTGAAAATCTGATTTTATTGTCAATTGCAAACCATTTAAGGAAGTCATTATTGATGGCCATCTTTCACAGACCATTCACAGAATCATAATGCATTCAGAAAGATAGAGATATATATCTAAATAACACTGTCCTTTTATCTTCCTTACAAGCTTAAGCAGGACCTAAGGGGGAAAGAGACTGAGTCTGATTTAACTCCTCTTTGTGGATGGCACAGAGGGATCAGATTGCAGACAGTGTGTGAGACAGAGAGGGAATATTTTATTTAGCTCTGTCACTTTCTGTTTTTACCTTGGGGAAGCTCAAACTCTGATACAACATCACATCTAGTCAGATAAGATATCCATGCTTTGTTGGGAGGATGCAATAATGCCATTTTTATTAGAGGCTCCATTTTGTTAAGAAGTGGATACTTACTTTTACATTTAGTAGACAAAGTCCAAAGTGACTTAGAGTTCAAAGATTAAACCCATTTGATCGGTTCTTGTGTTCCCTGGGGGTTGAACCCACAATCTTGGCATTGCTAGCAGCATTCTTCACTGACCGAGCCATAAAATAAAACAAATGTACAGGCACATCTACACGTACATTCCATTTACATGTATTCAGATCCTTTTATCCAAACCAATATGTTAAAGAATTAGTTTTGTCATTTCCAGAGGAGTGAACATACGATGTGGTGTTTCCTGGAAGCTGTGAATTTATTTATTTATTTATCCCATGGACCAGTTTGCAATAATTGCATCAGGACAGGAGGGATTTAAAAAAGAAGGAGGGGAATGAATTGATGTTTGATAGACTAGTGACCTGTTCCAGACATGGAGCTGGAAAGTCACCAACTTCATTCATTCATTCTCCAACCTGCTTATTCCCTTCTTGGGGTCACAGGGGTCTGGCAGTGTCTATCTCCAGCACACAATGGGCGAGAGGTGGGGGTACACCCTGGACAGGTCGCCAGTCCATCGCAGGGCAACATTCACGCACACATTCACACCTAAAGGGAATTTAGATTATTCAATTAACCTGACGCATGTTTTTGGGATTGTGGGGGAAACTGGAGTACCTGGAGGAAACCCACAAAAGCACGTGGAGAACATGCAAACTCCTTCCAGGAAGATAACCTACGAGCCTTGAACCAGCAACCTTCTAAAAGCCAAAGTGCTACCCATTGCGCCACTGTACCGCCCAAGTCACCAATTTCTAATCTAATATTTTTATATTCTAATTTTGGAAGAAAATGAAATTACAGATGCATTTCAAATTCTAGCAAACCAAAATATTGCTGAAAGATTTGGTGATTGAGGTTTTTAAGTTTTAAGTATTACAGTGTTTTTCATGCGTAAAGGCCACCATGATATTATACATCTACTATGAAAATAGGGACAACCTCGTCGACAGTTTTTCACAGTTTCAACCTTAGCCTGTAAAAAATACGCACAAGGAATCACCATTTCTACCTGTTGGCCTGTTTGAAGTGAAAATGAGCAGGTCTGGGGCACTGACATGACAAGCAGGAAGAGATTCTACATGCTCATAAGTGATAACAAGAGGAGCAGGGATAGGTTTAAAAAATCACAACATGAAAATACATTTAGCATAAGCAGCAACAGCAGAAAAAAGCAAATGTAGCTTTATGTTTGTATGATTTAAAGAGCATACACGATTAATTTGAAACTTTAATTCAAAGCTTTTATAATGATTTATGTCCTTTTAGAAAGTCTTCTCTAGACCATTCCCTTTGTAGACCATTCCCTTTGATTATTCACAGACAAGTGTCTTTCAGCTGACAAGGCCGTAGTAAAAGGGAAGTGCCTCGAAGTGAGTGCCATGACGTCATTTTCATTGGTGATGCGATTACTTCCTCAACTCTAACCCTAGCCCAGAGGACTTTATCGATCTAAATATTTTTTAGCACCCAATATAATTGAACAAAAAAACCTTTAATTTTATCCTGTTTCCATACCAATTCCATTTTTTTAACTGTCAAATCCCTTTTAATTAATTCAACGCAATACCAGAAACAATTTAAACTGTAGATCATGACATTCTATAAAAGAATATTCAATGATGTCTGTTTTTTTTTTGCTATTATATTAAGAATGTACATGTAAATGCAGTTTGATCCACAGTGGAATAATTTTTAAAATTCTAATAGCATACATACTTTCCATCATTCCTTTTCCTGCATGCTTACTACCTTTTGGGTTTACAGGGGTCTGTCAGTGCCTATCCCTAGCTCACATAGGACAAGAGGTATTAGAATATAATGATGGATACCGTTTTTTCTTTAAGTATTTCCTTTTTATTTAAGTAACAAGACTGAGTTTTTAGCAAAGAATTAGCAAATACATCCCAAATAGCCAAATGTTGCACAAGTTTTTAGAACCGGCAAATTCTGCTTTTTAATTTAGTTATTTATCAAATATGTGCATTTTTACACTAAACTAATTAAATCTCTGAAATAATTTGAGTAAAAAGATTGTATTTTTAAATGATTAAAAAATATATAAATAAAATGTTTTTTTTTTATATATATATATATATATATGAGAATGTATAGACATTTGCGTAAAGCAAACATTTTATATTTACATATATATGCAAAAGAAAGGTTCTTTTATAAAGATCTTGATTATTATATTTTATTGTGAGGTGTCGCATCAGAGACTGGGGACAAGCAACAAACACTATTTTTCAGTGTTTTATGTGGATTTTTATCCATATTTTAAGTGTTCTAGCTTACATTTGCAATAAGAATAGTATGCAGTACACTTTGCTTAGTAATACAATGTAACTATGCAGCAATTTTAATGTTTAGTTATATATATATATATATATATATATATATATATATATATATATATATATATATATATATATATATATATATATATATACTATGGGCCATGGACAGAAATGGCGCCCCTCTCAGTGGAATGGCTCACATATTAATTATTGTTAATTTTCTAATATTAAATACTATATTATTTTAAGTCTCATGATGTTATCAGTGATATAATGTCATTATCTGTCCTATAAAATAAAGGATAAAAGCTAATTTAAAATTTAGTCGAGTGGAATTTAATTCCTCAATTTTGTAAGAAAGTGGGCTCACATGACAGAAACCTCAGTGACTATGACAAGTGGAGCAGCCAGTTACTGCCCTCCTTGTCAGTCGCTGTGAGAGATTTGAGGGCAATGTTTCTTCCAGGCAAGAAGTCCAAGATTGAGAGCACGTAGGAAAGGAAAGTCAAATGTGACTGCTCATTAGTTTGACTAGCCTCATGCAGGCAGGTAGAGCAGTGAGCTGGCCATTTTACTGAAGTTGATTCCCCGAGGGCAGACTGATGCCAAGCTGTGGGGGAAATCTATAGTTCTGCAGTGATGCGCAGACCCTGAAACCGCATTTAAAAGTTGAGCTGTTCAATGTGTGTCATAGTCTCTAGAGATGCTCTCATTTTACATTCTATGCATGAGTGTCTTATTTATCCAGTTTCTCGGTTCACTCTTTTATTCCTCCGAAGGACCTAACTCTATTCCACCATTAACCTCAAATATCTCACTTTTTAATGTATGTCAGTATTTTCCCATTATGTAATTTCAAAACCATTACACCAGTTTCTAATCCTGCAGGATCTTTATATGGAGATCAAAATGCAGCAAAAGTAAAATATATTTATGGTAAACACACTTTAAATGGCAGAATTTGTATAAGGTAAACAAGTAGCAGGAAAACAAGAACCAGGCTAAAGATCAAACATTAAAAATAAACTTAAAAATAATACAGATGGGGCTTCAAACTGAATTGAGAAACAGTAAATACTTAGTAAAGATGAGTTTGTAATTAATCAATATTTAAAAGCATCCATGCTGATGAGATAACAAGGTGACTGATTACTGGAGTGGTTGCACCTGGTGAAGCAAGGCTGTGACTAATTGAGGATATTGAGCTGATGAGAGTTCTGGGATATGTAGGAAGGAAATAGCCAAATGTTTATGAACAACCAGCTAAACAACCATGTCATGTTCACCACATCAGTAACTTTGGTGCATTTTAGAATATCTTATCTTACAAGCTGTTTAGGATTTATACATTTAGGATTTTCCAAACATGCACCCGGTTTCTTTAAATTATTTGATTGCTTCTATACTTAGTAGATACTTTATTATAGACTCATCAGCCACTTTATTAGGTACACCTGTCCAACAGACCATTAATGCTAATTTCTAATCAGCCAATCACATGGTGGCAACTCAATTTAGGTATGAAAAGAGGGTCAAATAAGTTCTAGCCAAGAATCAGAATGGGTCAAAAGGTGATTTAAACTACTTTAAACATGACGACGACGACGACGACGACGACGACGACGTTGTTGTTGTTGTTGTTGTTGTTGTTAATGGCCAAACTGATTCAAGCTTATAGAAAGGCAACAGTTCTACAATCTTCTCCTCATTAAAATCAAGAAATGCAAAAGAACAAATCTGAAAACATATCAAATGAAACCTTGAGGTGGATGTACTACAGCTGCAGAAGACCACACCAGGTGCCACAGCTGTCAGCTAAGAACAGGAAACTGAGGCTACAATTCACACAGGCTCACCAAAATTGGTCTTAATTTTTGCTGCAATATTTTGATGGTAGAGTTAGAACTGTATTATCAACAGAATTGTATCAACAACCAGTTCGGACTGGTTTCTTGATCATAATATTGATTTCAATATATTGAAATGACAAATCTGTAACAACTGCGTGATGCCATCATGTAAATTTGGACTAAACTGGAGGAATGTTTTCAGTACCTTGTTGAATCTATTCCAACAAGGATTGAGGCAGTTCTGAGGCAAAATAAAGTGGTTGGTGAGTATATATTTTATAGTGACTGACAAGGAGTGCCACAATTACCAGAAGAGCACAAATAAATGATGATAGTAAAAGAAAAAAAAAATCAAATCTGGTTTCAGTTTTTTTTTTTTTCTTACAGAATTGTTTATGCCTGTTACCTGATCATCCATTGAGAAAGCTACACAAAGAAACAGTCGGGATTGTGGAAAGACAAACATGAGAACCCCAAAGCAGGTCATTCTTGCCTTCCTGCTCAGCTGTGTAATAGAAGGCAATGTCTACTGCCAAATAACCTGCCGCAGACCTGTGTCTGGTAAATGGCACACTCAACCAAAGAACATCAGCATGCAGTGGACCCTCATGGAGAACACATGCAGCAGTCTGACCCAGTGCTGGAACAACTTAACTGAAACAAATAAACCCTTCTGGGAAACTGGACAATACCGTTTTCCTCAACTTTGCCCTCTGGAGTTACAGCTTGGTGATGTGGTGTTTGTTTCTGCTGACTCTAACCTCAAACAATATGGTTTCCAAATGAACAAAGTGTCCAAAGAAGAGTTTGAAAACTGTTTGATTTTAGAATTGCAACAGGAGAAACTGATGTTGGATCACAGTAATTTTAAAGTCGATTCAAAGTGGTTGACTCCTGGTTTTAATTATTTCGTACTTAGCCATAAAGGCAGTAGTCATCTCTGCAGGCTTGGTCTACGCATAGCAATTTTAGTAAAGCCTCAACATTGCCAGAGCTCACCTCTTCTTCGGCTGTGTTCCGGTAGAGGTGAATGCAGAACAACATATGAAGATGATTTATTCGTCTGTCAGTGCCACAAACATTTTTCTGGGCTTTACTGTGAGAACATTGATGGATGCTCTGAACAACCATGTTTAAATGGAGGTACTTGTCTGAATGAAAGAAATGCCTACACAGATCTTCCACCTTATAAATGTCATTGCCCCACTCCATTCACAGGTAAGGCATTCTAGTTAAACACAATGATGTGCATTTCACATTGTAGTTGCTCAGACCTAAAGAAATGTATGTCATTGTTAATGTCATCATAATTTGCTTTACATAGATGCATTGAAATGGTCCTAAAATCCCTTCCAAGGTTTTCTGAAAGTTACATAAGTGGCAATTTCTGCGCTAAAGGTGTAACGAATCTTCTACAAAGTAATACAGTAACAAAATATTTATTTATTTATTTATTGCGTTATGTGGCGTCTACTAAACCTAAAGGAAGCTCTGGGTTTGTGCAAATGTTCTATCAACCGTTTCTAATGCATACACATACTAGAGTTATTGTTTTGTTCCGTTGAACAAAAAATCTATACCTTGGAAAGGAAAGACTTGTAATATTATTGTTCTTAATTTTATGTTGCTGCACTTAACTGAACCCTAAATCCAAAGCCATTTTTTTTAGTTCATTCTTTTGATGAAGCTAACTATGGTCATAATGCTATAACTCAGTAATGCTTAAGCATATTGAGACCAAACTTAGAGGATGATATAACAAGCATGATCTGAGGTAGCCTGCCGAGTTTCAGCACATTGGCTTCTAGTAGTCAGGAGATATATAAAAATGCCTTTTTGTCTTATTTGATTTCAGTTTATCATATATTTAGACCATTTGATTATTAAATAGCTAAACATTTTGGTTGTTAGCTCAGCAAGTTTTGTTCACACAAAATTGTCATACCATGATGAATTCTGTGGCTTCATGGCAAGATTAATTTAAACTTGTTATAACCTGTTATTAAGTAATTTAATTCATCTTCTAACCAGCTATTTATTTCCTTTCGGCGTCATGGGGGTCTGCTGGTGCATATATCCAGCGTACATTGGGTGAGTGGAGGGGGTACACCCTGGACAGGTCGCCAGTCCATCACACATTCACACCTAAGTGGAGTACCCTTGCAAACATGGGGAGAACATGCAAACTCCTTCCAGGAAGTTTACCAGCAAGCCTCGAACTGGCAACCTTCTAACTGGAGGACCCCAGTGCTACCCACTGCGCCACCATTCAACCCATAAACCATTTAATAGAGCTAAAACACTTTATAAGTTTAAGTTTTGCCTACACTCAAATGGAAAAGTGTTCATTTGCTTGTCCGATTAACCTACCTGCTTAGATTTTAGCTTCTTAAAGTTTGGCCCTGTATTACTGCTTGCAGGTATACTTTTCATTTGCTTCTGGTCAGATCAGATTCAATGGTCTACGCTAAACCATTTTCCAAGTCCACCTGCTATCACCAGATATGAAACTCAACTTACACAAATTGTGCCTATTCCTGTTCCTTTAACATTTTATTTTTAATGCAGTTGAGTTAACGTCAGTCATTTAATCTGCAAAAAAAGTCCTCTGTGTATCCAGGTTGACCTTTCAAATACAATGGTTGGAGAATGATTTAATGTGCCTTCACCCAGCTTCTGAGAAAGCCTTACAGTTTAGTTTCTTAAAAACACTTTTTTTTATCTGCTATAATGGCAAGAGCTTCACATTTAGCTCTGTGCAATTATTTTCAAAACCTCTACGGACCATTTATTTGAATAAGCATTTCAAATTATTTTATCAGGCTGTCCCCTCCAATGTCATTCAGTGTTTAATCATAGCTATTATTCTAATGTTTTGTGCCACCTGAAAGCTTCTTTAATTGGGATAGGATGCTTTCTCCTGCCATTTCGGTTTTATTTCCTCTGCTTGCTTGTCAATAAAACCACAATCCAAATTCTGTTTAAATGCTGATATCTTGATGAGAACCAACGACTGTGAGGCAATCAGAGCTGTGTAATGTTGTCACACTAGTTAATGCAGCCAGTTTGTTTTTATGTCTGCTGAATTATTCATTTGACTTCAGTTAGGAGCTCTAGGGGTGTTCCTTAGAGACCACTGGATACCATGTTATCACAACTGGGCCAGTGTGTTTGGAGTCAAATTAAAATAGAGCAATGAAAATGATCACAGTCGGTAAAACATCAAAAATCAAATCGCCTGTGCACATGTTCAGTTCTGATGTTAGTATTTTGAACGTTCCTTTATTCATGTGAAACGCAAACACAGTAGAGTTGTTATTTTTAGAATTGTAACAGAATTTTACTACATTTCCATCATGTGATGACATACACGTGTGGACAAAAATGTTGGTACCGCTCAGTTAAAGAAGGAAAAACCCACAATTCTCACTGAATTCACTCAGAACTTTCAAAAGTAACAATAAATAAAAAATTATTGATAATGAAATAAAATTGGCCATTACTTTTGAATTGTTGATTAACAATTATTTAAAACAACAACAACAACAACAAAAGAAATAGGGCTGGACAAAAATGATGGTACCCATAACTCAATATTTTGTTGCACAACCCTTTGAGGCAATCACTGCAATTAAACGATTCCTGTATTTGTCAAGGAGCGTTCTGTATTTTGGCCCACTCCTCATGAGCAAACTGCTCCAGTTGTCTTGGGTTTGATGGGTGTTCTCTCTAAATGGCATGTTTCAGCTCCTTCCACAGATGTTCAATGGAATTCAGATCTGGGCTCATGGAATGCCACTTTAGAACAGTCCAACACTTTTCTTGGGTGTTTTTGGCTGTGTGTTTTGGATCGTTGTCCTGTTGGAAGACCCATGACCTGCGACTGAGACCAAGCTTTCTGACACTAGACAGCACATTTCTCTCCAGAATGCCTTGATAGTTTTCAGATTTCATTCTATCTTGCACACATTCAAGACACCCTGTGCCAGATGCAGCAAAGCAGCCCCAAAAAATTACTGAGCCTCCTCCATGTTTCACCGTAGGGACAGTGTTCTTTTCTTCGTATGCTTGGCTTTTGAGTCTATGAACATAATGTTGATGTGCCTCACCAAAAAGCTCCAGTTTGGTCTCATCTGTCCAAAGGACATTCTCCCAGAAGCTTTGTGGCTTGTCAACATGCTTTTTTGCAAATTCCAGTCTCGCTTTTTTATGATTACTTTTCAGCAGTGGTGTCCTCTTTGGTCGTCTCCCATGAAGTCCACTTTGGCTCAACCAACGACGAATGGTGCGATCTGACAGAGATGTGCCTTGGAGTTCACCTTTAATTTCTTTGGAGGTTGTTATGGGCTCTTTGGATATAATTCGAACGATCCGTCTCTTCAATTTGTCATAAATTTTCATCTTGCGGCCATATCTAGGGAGGTTGGCTACTGTCCCGTGGGTCTTCTGAATATTATGAGCCACTGTTGTCAAAGGAAGCTGTTTAGAGAAGCTGTCTTATAGCCTTTCCCTTTAGATATTTGTCTATATTTTTTTTCGGATGTCCTGCGACAATTCTCTCCTTCGCTTTCTGTTGTCTATGTTCACTCACCTTTTCACCAAACAGCAGAGTGGCTACTTGACTCCCTTTAAATAGGCAGACTGACTGATTATGAGTTTGGAAACACCTGTGATGTCAATGAAAGGACACACCTGAGTTAATCATATCACTCTGGTCAAATAGTTTTCAATCTTTCATAGAGGTACCATCATTTCTGTCCAGGCATGTTTCATTAGTTGGTTTTTTAAAATAATTATGTTAATCAACAATTCAAAAGTGATGGCTGATTTTGATTGTTTGATTTTCAATACTTTTGTATTTGTATTTAATTGTGGGTTTGTCCTTCTTTAACTGAGGGGTACCAACAATTTTGTCCATGTGTGTAATACATAATTCAAAATATTGAATACTTTTTTATCAAAAAGCTCAAAAACTCATGATCGTGTTTCAGCTTTGCTAATTAATAAATACAGTTGGGTGGCACATCCGATCTAATTTAAAATACAATTATTAGACCATAATTGAGCACAGTTCATTTCATTAACTGTCTAAATTGTCTTCATCTAAATTGTGTGAACTATTTGTAATTTTTTTTGGTTGTTTGCTAAAAAACATCTCTAAATCTCAAAATTTTCAATTGAGACTCAGCACATGTTGCTCCAAAATCCTTCTTTGAATTCAAAATAATAGCAAACAAATAAAACCGTTAATTTGCTTTAACCCTTGGCAGCCTCTGCACGCACTGGTGCATTTGCCAATCACACCGGCTGTTTTGAAATGAGTAAGAATTTTGAGATTGTTTTATTTATATTTCAAATATAATGTGTAGGTTTCAAAAAAAGATATGAGCTTTGACATGTTTGGTTCCAAACAAACATTACAAGAATTTTGACATGGAAGTTGCAAAGTAATTCAATTTAAAATGTGAGAAAATTAGGATTGTGCTTCAGTTTCATTTTACAGATTCCAAATTGGTACCATAAGTGCCATTTAATGGTGAAAAGAAAGGATAATCTTTTGGAAGTACAAAACCTGTGAGATGCCTATGTTTTTAAAAATTCTGGCACAAAAAAAGCAAAATGGCAAAAGTGATTGGAACAGTGTATAAGGTTTAGGAGAGGTTTGCCCCTTTTTTATACACTTTTCACATTGTTTTGACCTTGTCTTTTTTTGGTTCTGGTGGTGGAGGGGTGGTTATGAATTTTTTTTGAACACTTTTGATTTTTGTTATAAAACATATATTATATTTATTTTTTTTGCTGTAAAAAATGTACAATTAATACTCTGAATGCATTTTTTTGTACAGTTTCGGGTTTGTTGTGGAATTATTGTGTAACATAATAAAAACAGAACCTGGTGTTGTACTAAACAAATATCACGCATTGCTACAAAGGTATTTGAATTAACAAAACAACAAAAAAAACATGACAAAACATTTTGTTTACGAAGTTTTTAGAAAGGAGTTTTTGTGAAAATCCATCAATTTTCTTTTCCTGCTTAGTCCCTTTCCGGGTCACGGGGGTCTGTTTGTGCCTATCTCCAGCTCACATCGGGCGAGAAACACACTAACACCTAAGGGGAATGTAAACTATTCAATTAACCTCACGCATGTTTTTGGTATTGTGGGAGAAACCGGAGTTCCCTGAGGAAACACATGCAATCACGGGGAGAACATGCAAACTCCTTCCAGTAGGGTCACCAGCAAGTGCTACCTATTGCGCCACCATGTCGTCTTTGTAAAAAATTACTTTGTAAAATAAAACACTGAAATATATACTATTGTTACAAAAATAGCTGATTGATATACGGTTGATTAGTTTGCCGTTAATGATACATGTTATTATTGTTGCAGTTGTTTACTGTACAAATAATGTTGGGTTGTTGTGATGGTTTAGTCTGGGATGTGCGTAGCCATAATATTTATGTGCATTACTTTATCACGTTAACTAGACTTTTAGATATTTTTTTTTTATCACAAACAGAGAAGCATGGATGGATAACATGAAGTGTTCTTAAGCTACACAATTTGTAATAACCATCATTGATATATTTTTCACAAAATAGGTGTCAACTGCTCTGAAATCACTGGAAACCAAAACTGCAGTAAAGGCTGCAAAGAAGGATCTTGTGTACAAGTCTCATCATCTACCTACAGATGTGAATGTTTTCCAGGATATACAGGCAAGTTCCTTAAAAACAGTTTAATTTAGAGATTCTTTTCTATGAAGATAGCTTAGGTACAGCCAATTCATTATGTGTAGTTAGTCATGTGATTAATTATGGGTCACTTTAGAAACCGCAACGATGGCTGTGCAATTACTATATGCAAACTAAATTCTGAGTGAGCTCTTTTCTATTCCTGCTCTCATTAATCTGTCTTTCATCATTAAAGAAAAAGATTTGAACAATTGACCTCTTCAAGGAAGTCTTTAGATGGTTTTGTTGAATAAATGCCTAATTATTTAATAACGTCTTTAAATGTGGCCTCTTCTGTCTGATGGACTAAGGTTAATACAATTTAAGAACTGCATTTTTTTCTGTTGAAAGAGACTTAAATATGCAGTTATGCTTTTGTGTCATCCCAGTCTGTATGTAAGGCATGGATTTCACAAGCCTTTGGGAAGTAATGAGTCGTTTGCTTCTGAAAAACCATCGCAGGGCTAATGAGCATCTCACCCTCAAATGAGTAGCAAAAGTTTCACAGTCCCTTGGGTCTTCCTGATAATAACATTGTGATAAAGTCTCGAGTCTGAGGTCCAGGTCCCCTTTGCTTGTTGATTAATAGACTTTTGCAGCAGCAGTTAGTTCAAGCAGATAGCTGCCTGGTTTCACACGTGCAGCTGTAATGTAGAACAAAAATGTCTACTTTATTTGACAGAGAATCAAATAATTTGCCTTTGTGAAACAAGACATCCCGTAACACTCCAAGTTTTCCCTATAGTTCCATTGTTTTCCCCTCACATTATTATTTTTAATAAATAATTGTGCAATCATTATTTGGTAATTGTAAATTATTTGAGAGAGTTACTGTTCTGTATATCTGATGGTACTAAAACCCCATCCTAATCCAAGCCCCTTTTGCTAAGAAATTTTTACTTCTTTCAAATAAGCTTGCTACCATAAATTCAACCTAATGGCCTTTGAGGTTTGCTAGCTTCTCTCAGCATCTACTTTGACTTTTCAAGGGGCCACATTTTGTAAACTCAATATTTTTGGCCTTTCCTTCTTGTTTTAGTGTATTTCCCTGAAGATATGCCAAAAGTTGTATTTACAGTCATTTGTGCATGTTTCTGTAATCCTATTTATTTTGTACATTTAAAAGGCTTGAGGAAAATAACTGCATCATTTATATCCGCCCACTAACCAATCAGATGCTTCCCGTTTCCATATAGAGAAAACACACTGTCTTCACTTGATCCCATTATAAAAGCTTTAAAAGAGACACTCTGCAGAAGCATAGCAGTGGCAAGAACATGTATTTTTTGGGGAGACTGAAAATATGAGATTATTGAAAGAGGTTGTTTATGTTAACTATTGTGTTTCAAAAGATAGAAATGGTGTAGTGCTCATCTAGAGGGTCCCAATTTTTATTCTAAATGCATGGAAAAATGTATAATATAGGATCTTTATCCACTTTATGCCTATGTCTCTGCACAGGAAATATGATACCTGTGATATGGCTTGTATTTTTCTATGTTCTGCCACAAAAAAGCACAATGGCACAAAAAGTCTTTGCTTTTTTGAGGGGGATTGATGATTATTAATATTTTTTTTTTTGTCTTTTCATTTGTGTCATAAAATAAAAAAAAACTGTTCAATCGAATTTTTTTCAGTAAAAAAAATAATATTTAATTCGTGAATTTGTTGTGGAATTACTGTGAAATGTAATAAACCAAATTTGTAAAAAGAAGCTATGGTTGTACTAAAAAAGTTATCACACATTGCCACAAAAAAAAAAAAACTTTTTTAAATGTAATTTATTAGAACGTGGATTTAATAAAAATTTTGTTTGTTCAGTTTGCTAATCATTAATGTATGCAGTTGAAGCTGTAGAATCCGGTGCTTTTTAAGTATAACATTATAACATTAATGACCGGGCTCAATCACATAGCGGAAGAACAGAGATCTCTGAGCATACACTCTTAGAGGACCTTGCAAGGAAAAGAATGTAGCTGGTTCTCCAGTTCTGCTCTGTTTGGGCCCCCTGCGGGGCCAGCAGCTCTCTGACTTTGCTCAAGCTGTCACCCCATTAATCATAGTGAAGTTAACGGCTGGCTCAGTACTGGCTGCCCTTACGGACTAGAGCCTACATTCACATAATAATGAGCCCCACTCGTGGGACACTTCAAATGAGATTTTCTTTTGATTCCTCTCTCCTGTGTACCTTTTCAGACTGCTGGTGGTGTTTGTATCCACATGTAACAGAATTAATAGGATATGCCCTATTGGATCCCCTATTAATTTTTCTTTCACACCTGCCTCGTTCTTTTGTGGTAATTCAAATGCTGCGATTGTGTAGTTTCTGTAAGATTTTTGTATCTGAAGGTCTTTTGATCTGAATGGGGTTTTTTAAGGTGAACAGAGGTTGCACGAATCTATTCGGGTCACCTCTTCAGTGATCTTCATCAGTGTTTATAAAGTCATCAACCTTTATCAAGCACTGAATTTTGTGTGTAATCTATTTCTATTTCAAAATTTTCCTAGAAGAGTTGCCAATCAAAGGTAGTTGAGGTATAAAATAATATGTTGAGCTTTGAGTTCTATAATGTCAAGTGCTTTTTATTTTCAATTTCCCACTGTGCATCCCTTAGAAGCTCTGCAGAGAGACAGACACTTAGAATGACGCGCGATGGTGTGTCCTCAAAAGCAATAAGGTGCTTCTGGGATTGATGACCTTTGAATCATTCTGTGAGCCTAGCTCACTGGAATATGCTTTAAAAACCGAACGACAAAAGGGAAGGAAAACACAGCTACACTGAAGATAAATGAGTTAGCTCCTGCTGAGGAACATGGAGAGGAAAAAAAGAGGAAGCAAACAGAGCACCACCGGGGAATAAAATCAAATCATGTTCACCTTGAACCTATACTGCTGCATAGTCAAGTCTAAATTTAACCTGTAAGGAGCAGAAATCAGATGCTCCAATCCAGAGTTACCTTAGAGGAACCAGTAGCCTAGATGTTCTGTCAAAAACCTTCTGTCTCTGTGACCAGGATGTTCAGCTTTTTTGCTGCATTAGGGATTTAATTTGAACTCTTTGAGATGAAGATTAGTGAAAGACTTCTGAGCTTTGTGTTCTTCTTGTTTCATCAAATAAAAAATGAACATGAGTTGTTACTTTAATGATAACTGGAAAATTTGACACGCAAGAAGTTATCCTAGCTATTTCAAGACAAGGGCCGCATTATTAAGGGATGTTTATGTAACAAGTTTCAGGAGGAATTCATTTCCTGAGACAGTAGATACCAGACTGAACAACGACAACGAGATTATTGAAATATTCAAAGTCAGTAGCAGTGCAATTATACCACAGTTCTATTGCTAGCGCTCTAGCATAATGGGTGCTCTGGGTTCCGTTACTTTGGGGTTCCAGAGGGTTCAACGTCATATGGAGGAGCAAGTAAGTATCCAGGTGAGTGTACGATGTAGATAGGCATTCCTAGGTGTGCATACACCAGCCAGCATGAAACAAGGAGCACACTGGCTAGTGTGTTAACTGATGAACTCAGCTAGGTTTTCAAGCCTCAGATGATGATTGCACACTAACTGAAGTATACCTCCGTTAATCTAGGAGCTCTGGTAAGTAAGCGGAGCATAGGTAAGTAGCAGGTTAGGCAGCATTGACAAGGAAGAGTCGAGTGCTTTTTTGGCTGTAGCCTTTATTGATTTTTTTATCTTTGAACGTAAATGCACGGAAATGCATTTTTCATTGGCATATGATTCTGGTAATCATCAGCATAGCAATGGAATGGTATACCAATCTTTCAAAGAATAGACCCTTAAAGAAGCAAGGAGGGAGGAATACGATAGGTCCTAAAATGGAACCTTGTGGTACCCCTTGTAACAGCTGATGAGGATTCAACACCATCAAGGTTTACACACACCATTCTCTCGGTTAAGTAGGATATGAACCATTGCACTTCAGTTTCAGGAATATCCACTAGGTGTTGATAAATTGTTACAATCAATTGTCAAAAGCAGCAGAGAGATCCAACAGTTCGAGAACCACATGATTGCCTACATCAGTGACAGAAAACTGTCATTAAAAATCATCGATAAAGCTCTTTCTGTGTTTTGAAATGTCATAAACACGGACTGGAAAATGTAGTTTCTTACTGGTCCCGAATAGAGTTCATCTAAAGTTATAAGAAAATGCTACCTACAGTTTTTTTTTTTTCCACACGAAAGATTAATTATTAACTGAATTGTGTGTGTGTGTGTGTATGTAACACATTCTTTTATTCACAAATTCTCAATGAATTATTTCACTGCAGGAACTTACTGTGAGAGAAAGAGGCTTCTTTGCGATTCAAACCCATGCTGGAATGATGGTCGCTGTGAGGAGACTGCTAATGGATATGTTTGCACATGCCCGGGGGGGTTCACAGGCCTCAACTGTGAGACCACCACTGAGACTGACAGCTACTGCAAGTCTGGCGGATGTCAACTGGACGAAGCTTGTGCCACATTCAAACATGTGAGGCCTTTGAATTTTTACCTTTCTACCTTATGCTGTTTTATTTCCCTTTATTTTTGACAGAGAGAATGTGATTAATTTGAAATGCCACATGCAAATTTCTTTGGCATTATTCAAGCAGATCAGGCTGTGTCAAGTTGAAGGTTACAATAACCATTAGTATAATTGTTTTGATTGGAGAATGCGATTTTTATTTTATTTTTTTCCCTGATTGGACTCAATCATCCTGTTGCATATTCAGAATAGAACAAAAAATGGATTTATGCCACGTTCACTAATAGCTGTTACCACACACAGTACCACCACAGCCTGCTCTTCATAATCCATTTAAGCAACAAAGGGATGAATTTAGAAGAAAGTGGGCCAGTGGCACTAATTGTCTTCGGTGACCTTCATTTACTCCTTACAAGTCCTCAGTGATATTCAGCCCTGTCCAAAGCAGAGCCTCGCAAGGTGTTTAGTTATTTGAGAGCATGCAGGGAAAGATAAACTTTAATCTCGATCTAACACACCTACACACACTCAGACGCTTTCAATTGATTTGTTAGACATTGATTTGGTCTGTCTGAGACGTCCTCATAAGGGAGCTCATCTGTATGAAAATGAAATAATCTTTCACGCTGCTCTAGATCTGCACCAGTGCTCATTTCAGAGGCAGCGCCTGTCTTACTTTCAGCTCAAATCGCTGTTACTCTTGTCAGAAAATATCATTGATAACATGGCTGCTACAATTAAGTCAGACAGCAGAACTTGTTAATGGCTATTAGTTATGTAAAATATGTATCAAACTATTCTATTTATTATCTAATGACTTTTTATTTATCTGCTTCCCTTCCCCACATTGGGCTTTAGCTGTGAGGCCAATCAATCTTTTCCACAACCCTTGGACTTCGCTGTCAATCTTCCCCATCTGCCTACAATCACTATGACCATATCCGTATGAACACAGGTTTTTTCACACAAAAAACTGCATCTACTCATTTAAAAAAAAGTGTCCACCCCTAAATTCACCATCCCCTATTTCGCTATCCCAAATCAACAGGTTACAGTCGATTACATAATATTGAGTCATCTTTAAAATGCGTATTTACCATTGACTTTGCAAAAATGGTCACCTTTGTTTGGTGATTAAATATAAATGCAAGAGCCTGTACTTGTTATAAGCCCTTATAGCACAGTAATCATTATCAATGGAGGGAAGTGCTGGATTTTCAACTGAAGTAGTTTTTTTTTTTTTTTTGAGACCAGTTCCATGTTTTTTGACCTTTGTCTGGAATTAAGCTATTGTTTGCCACCTGCCTGTACATTGACCTTTGCCTGTTTTGGATTTCAACTGTGACTTAACCTTTTGCCATCTTGTTTTATTTTAATAAAAATGAATGCAGCTTTGGATATGAATATGAATATTAACTAGTCTTGATGATGGTTAGTCCCATAACAGTGCCATCATGAGATGCATACACGGTCTGCAAAGTGTGATGTCACACAGTTCCACTTATCATCCACGTAGAGCATCAGTTAATATCATATATGAGACATTAAAAATACTGTTTACAAAATGTTCTTAAGGATGTTACTAAACTATTTCTGTTGAGCTAATATGTACGTTTACATTGACTCACATAATTTACTATTACCTACATCTAATGCAGAAAAAGTAGGGTTAAATGGACAAACGGCAATTTTATTTTTTACATTTTCTTTTGGTTGCTCTCTATTTTGGTTGGAATAGTAAAGAAACAAATGTTGTATTACTTTACATAATTTTGTTTTTACAGCAGGTTCACTTTACATGTAACCAACCCTCGTCTAATGCATTTTATTTCTTTAATGCAGAATTCCACTTGTGTTTGCTTAAACCCTGAATGCTCAGAGCAAGCAGAGGTGTGTGGCACCTTGCCCTGCTTCAATGGGGGCACCTGCGTTGTTCATAATGGAGAGTTTCATTGCAGGTAAGACTGCTTAAAGGACTTCTTTTCTTGTGTCCTCTTGTTTATCTCATGTTACTGCATTTTACATTTGTTAAATAACTGAAGATATTGGCCTGCATGTTCAACATTATTTTTTCAAAGATGTTACTCTATGCAGTTGAACCTGTTAATTTCACTAAGCAAATGAGTTTAGACATTTTTATGTTACTATGATGCACATATGTCTTTGAGTAGAGCTCTGTCATTGCAGTACAGTCTGAGTCACGACAGACATTCTGATGATGAGACAGCCATTTCACGTCTGGCCAAGCAATGATAAAGTGCATTTCATTTGTTCTGACACCTTCAATTCACCTAATCCTCACAAAGCCATGTTGTATAATGCTGTGCTGTGTTTGAAAACTATGAGCTACAGTAGATAGACCCAGCTTTAAGGATAATTGAAAATACTGTTTAAAGTCTGTAACATTCCGACTTTAAATTGTATAGATTTATGAATGATGAGTAATCCAGGAAATAGAAAAATTGGGTGCCTCTAGTGGCCACTTCAATAAAATAATATTAATGTGACACACGGAAGGCCTGACTCAAATAATGCAACATTGACAATGTTTACAACACAGTATGGGTTATTAATCTCTTCATCTAGACTAATTTAGGTTTATGCATGGTCTATCTGGATACTGGATTCTGATTGATTTGAAGGTGTTGAATAAATTGATATAACCATGCAGATAGTCGCTTTATTATATGAATGCATCGTAGTTACCAAACTTTCCCAGATTTGCTGAACTAGGATTAATGGATTATCTAAGCATTTTCATGTGTGTATACCATAATTTATTATACAAAAACCTGTTTTTCTGAGCGCTGTTGTTGGTCTCCTGTTCAAAGCTGGACTGGGTCAACTCAATATTGCAGCGTCATAACATAAAAAAAGTAAAGCAGTCACATTCAAAAGAAATACTGACTTTCAACTTGGTTTTCCTCTTGTTTTTTATTTATGAAATTTTGCATTGAAGAACATGTCGAGCTGCTGTGCCTAAATATCTGCAGAGCGCTGTGTGTTAGCTTTGTGTTTGGGTTGTACCCAAGTTTCCCTTAAATTTTCAACAGTAGCTTTAGAGACTGTCTAAACTACAAATCAATTATCAAACACATAAAAAAATATTTAATTAGAGACTTGTGTGATTGATGTGTTAAATTTGTATTGGCACATTTTTTTACACACATTGAAGGGCATCATAGTAAATAATGTTTTAACCTTTAACCTAATAATTGATAGCTGGTTTAATTATTATTTAAATAAACATGACCCAGCTTGAACATCTTGAAAGAACATCTTGAACATCAGCTTGAAAGTCTATGGGAAAAAGCTGAACTTTAAAAATAATTTCTTCAAAAAGTACGCTATTTAGACGGTTTTAATGATTTTTCATAAGCTATCTATACAGTTTATTTTCATGTTCACAATGGCTCAATTTACCCCTAAAAAACTGGCTGAAAAATGTGATAAATTTCGCTCTCAAACGAACAATTTCGCTCTGAAATTCTTGTTTATAATTACAAAATAAGTTGTAAATAATACAACTGTGTGTGAGAGAGGCTTGTGTGAGTGAGACTCAAGGCAGGGCTCTGAAATCCTCATCAGGAAGTCACATGTGTACCCGTCAATGGCAGCTTTCTCTCCAGCTCAAGAATGGCTTCATATTAGCTGCAGTCTATGATCCCTATACATTGTGCTTTGTACAGTTTATGTATTCTAACATATGAACAGTCATGCATTGGTTACACAAAGTACGAGCTGAAGTTTGAGAAACACATCATGCATACAATACCACATTCTCAAAAACAACCATGTCATATTTTTTTAAAATGAAGTGCAAGCTATTGTTTATTGGGCTCTTGGTGTTCCCTTTAGAGTAATTGTGTGTATCCATTTCACTGTGAAAGTATATCCATCTAAGAAATGTGCAGCCCCTGAATAGTGGAAAGTTCTTTGTACTTCTAGCTGTTACTTTGAATCTTCAGCTTCTGACAGATATGGAATTACTTCCTGCTCATAATGAATGAATCCAATCACCAGCTCTGGCTTCTTTATGAGTTCTTACAGTCTACTGGGAATCCACACAGCTATGTCTTCTCATTCTGCTGTTCATCTTTACAAAGATCTCCCTGAATCTGCATATCAGGAAGCTTCTCTGCAAAATAAGATGAGATTTAAATAAAAAATGTAATGAAAATTTGAGAAAAGTACATGTTAATGTTTGCGTCAATGTGTGTGGGTAAAGAAAATGGGGGAGGAAGGCATTTTGTTCACCCAGGAGTCTGCTTTAATAACTAAGTGATCAGCTTTTTGTATGACAGAGTAACATCACTGAAGTCTTATCACCGTAGAAGGATTTCAGTGATCGAACTAAAGCTGTGGAGGCAAGGAAAATAGTACCCGTTGTCGGAAGTTTAAATTTAATCAGACATGCATTTAAAGGGTCTTTATTGCTCTATTAAAAAAAGTGAATACATGAGTCCCTGTTTTCTTTCAAATTAGCTAGATTAATCCCTATATAAAATACGTGGACTATATATTAAACCCAATGTCTGCACTGAACAGGATTCTCTTTTTCAGATGTCTATTTTTGATTGTTGCTAAAGTTCACTGTCATTATTTTGAAGGTGCCGGCAGGGGTATTCTGGAAGGAACTGTGAAGAAATAATTGACTTCTGCAAGCTGCTGAGCATTGACTGCTTGAACGAGGGATTGTGCCTTAACCTAGTCGGGGGATATAATGTAAGTAGCCTTCTTTTTGGGAATGTTGAAATTAATTTCAGATAACATGTGGTTCTTATAGAACTCATTACAAAGTATCTAAATGGTAAATGTGGTGAATTATAAAAGAAAAAGGAACTAAAGTGGATTTTTGTGTGTCAAACTTGAATCATTTTTTTTAACTCACATCCACTGTACAGTAGTACTCAGCATGTGTTCCTTTGATTTTTCTACCCGAAATAGTCATGCAAATATAGCAATGCCATACATATTCATGCCAACATCCCCCCAAAATGCCTCCCTGCCCCTCTGGCAAATACAAATCTACTAATTTATAATCGTCTTAATCTTACTGCCCCTTTTTAGGCAGCTGTGATTTTATGCCTGTGTCTCAATCTTTCAGACATCCACTTCTATTTCAATCTCATCCTTCATTCACTGCCATCAACAGATCTGCTCTTTGAGTGATGCTTCACTGGAAAATACTGTCAGATGATGAAGTCACATCTGCTTTTTTGTTGCTCTGAAGTGTGGTAGAATGTGTGATTCACATGAACGGGTTTATTTCAACTGTTTGAGAAATTACAAATTGTTTATTAAAATATAATCAGCACTGGTGTACCATTCTGTTGCTGCTTGGACCTTCAGTAGGGACGTTTGATTCAGTCCAGTGAATAAGTGATGTTTAGGGGACTTAAACCTTATTGGTCAAAATAAAGATTTGCATTTATTTATTTAGCAGATGCTGTTATTCAAAGCAACTCACATTTCAAGCAATTAAATTGGTTGGGTGTTTTTTTTTTATGTAGTTCACATTGGACTAATTGTATGGGAAATATGAATATTTACTCAAAAAGTCATTTAGTCTCTTAATTTTCTAGGCCAGGCTTATTCCAAAAATGGGCTGAGATAGACTTGCAGACAAAGACGGGCTGCCACTTCATCATCATAGTGGTCCTCTCTTTTGCTCTAAAGTAAAGTTACTTTTTCATTGCTTTCTTAAAAATGGCAGTGGATAGTTTATTTGTTAAGGAAAATTTTACATACCAATTTTGAAGCCATTCCAATCTACCAACCCTAAGGCATTCTAGTTATCTATTTCTAAAGATAATCAGATAAAATCCCACCCCATTTTCTTAGAACACCTCCCACAATAGTGTTTGCCTTGATAAACACTTCCCCCATTCCTTAGGCTTAAGCCATTCCCACAACAGCACAATGGGGACTGGCGACTATTTTGTTGTCAGAAAACTCTTGCAGTCAGTGTAAAGAAGATGAAGGGAATCAATATTTCATTGAAGGTTTCCACAAGCCAAATGAAAAGTAATAGTTCCATTGCGTTGATGGCAACATATCAACACTCAAGAGTTTTTGAGTGTGCCAGGCCATAAAGATGGTGCTGTGTAATATTCTCAAAGAAAATATTTCAAGTGACACTCAAAATTATGTTAAAACAAAGCAACTGTAGAATGTAGGTATAGGCAGCATGCACATAATGTAATATATGTCAGAAAGAGAGGTCAACTTTCACGTATATATTAGATAGCCATAGCTCTAGAGAACAAACTTGTAGAAATCTGGTATTGTTTTGTGCATTTTACAAATTAGGTATATTACCATTGTGGAATTTCACAGGTCCATTATAACATTTTATAAAACATTTAAAACACACTTGAATGTGATGCATTCAGTATATGTTTGATTGATTGACAGCACACTCTTCTAATAGATTCATGATTTATATTATACTATTCTTTCTTTTGCTCAGTGTTTCTGTGCACCAGGATGGAAGGGGGAGTTCTGTCAGTACTTGGAGAATGCATGCATGGCTTATCCAAACAGATGCATGAACGGGGCCACTTGCATCAGTATGAGTCAGCCAACTGCACCCCCACACTACATGTGCACCTGTCTCCCTGGATACACAGGTATAAAGAGAACTCCAGAAACCTTAGCTTGATTTATGTTCAGTTTTGAGTTTGACTGCAAAAGCTTTTGAAAGTTATAATTAGGTTTTTTTTTCAAAAATATTTTTTCAAATCGTACCATAATATTAATAGTTTTTCATTGAACAAACTGATGGGTTTTAGCAGCCACAATATGTGTTCTTTTGGTAGTATTACAATGTATATACTAATTTACCAATGAATGAGATTCATAACAGCTTAAAACTTGAATTTTGAATTTGTGAGTATTTAAAACTTATACTTTACAAGTAAGCTGAATTAACACAAAGTAACTTTACTCAAGATGCCACTTTGTCTTACCAACACGCTCAGGTCTTACCAAAACAGTAGATCTGACATCACGCTGTATGGTAAGTCATCATTTTACAGGTCCTTGGAAGCTTAAAGACGTATTTTAACCTATATATTCTAATTGAGAGTGATGTAAAACTGCAATCAGAATATGTTAAATCAACGTCTAAACATCATGATTTTCTATCATGTTCACACTTTGCTAATTTACCCGTTGTTAATTTAGAGCATTTACAGCAGCACTTTGGTGCAGTGGTAGGTAGCACTGTGGTCTTTTAGTCAGAAAGTTGCCGGTTCAAGGCTCATCAGTGACCTTCCTGGGAGGTGTTTGCATGTTTTCCCTGTGCACTCCCAAATTCTCCTTAGGAGTGAATGTGTGTTGCTATGTGTAAAAAAAAGAAATTCTGGGTGATATAGCATTTAAAGTTGGGTTAAATTAAAAATAATTTTTTTTCCAAATTAAAAATTAAAAGCTGGGTGATTTAATGTGTACAGTTGGGTTAAATAAAAAATGTAAGTTTTAA
>SRMA01024098.1:0-15719 GCA_007224835.1 Danionella cerebrum | reverse complement strand
GATTAAAAATAGAGATGGAAAGGTGATAACAAGTGAGGAGAGTGTGCAGAGAAGATGGAAGGAGTATTTTGAGGAGTTGATGAATGAGGAGAATGAGGTGAAAGAAGGGGGGGTGAATATTGTAGAGCAGGAAGTTGAAAGATTAGAAAGGATGAGGTGAGGAAGGCTCTGGGGAGAATGAAGAGTGGAAAGGCTGTTGGTCCAGATGACATACCAGTGGAGGTATGGAAGTGTCTAGGAGAGACAGCAGTGGAGTTCCTATCTCGGTTATTCAACAGGATTTTAGAGAGTGAGAAAATGCCTGAGGAATGGAGAAGTGTCCTAGTACCAATCTTTAAGAACAAGGGTGATGTGCAGAGTTGTAACAACTACAGAGGCATAAAGTTGATGAGCCACAGAATGAAACCCTGGGAAAGAGTAGTGGAAGCTAGGATAAGAAGGGAAGTGGATTTTTGTGAGGAGCAGTATGGTTCATGCCCAGGAAGAGCACTACTGATGCAATTTTTGCTCTGAGATTGTTAATGGAGAAGTACAGAGATGGTCAGAAGGAGCTTCACTGCGTCTTTGTGGATTTAGAAAAAACGTATGACAGGGTGCCTAGAGAGGAGCAATGGTCCTGTATGAGGAGGTCAGGAGTGGCAGAGAAGTACGTCAGAGTAGTTCAGGATATGTATGAGAGAAGTAAGACAGCAGTGAGATGTGCTGTAGGTCAGACAAAGGAGTTCAAGGGGGAGGTGGGGCTACATCAAGGATCAGCTTTGAGTCCCTTCTTATTTGCTATGGTGATGGGACAGGTTGACAGATGAGGTCAGACAGGAATCTCCGTGGACAATGATGTTTGCAGATGACATTGTGATCTGTAGTGAGAGCAGAGAGCAGGTGGAGGAAAACCTGGAAAGTTGGAGGTCAGCTCTAGAAAGAAGAGGAATGAAAGTCAGTCGCAGTAAGACAAAATACATGTGTTTGAACGAGAGAGAGGGAAATAGAACAGTGAGGTTACAGGGGGCTGAGGTCAAGAAGGTGCAGGAGTTTAGGTATTCGGGGTCAACAGTGGAGAAAACTGGGTGGAGAAAAGTGTCAGGGGTGTTGTGTGACAGAAGAGTGTCAGCAAGAATCAAAGGAACGGTGTACAGAACAGTAGTGAGACCAGCTATGATGTATGGGTTGGAGACTGTGGCAGTGAGGAAGAGACAAGAGGCAGAGATGGAAGTAGCAGAGATGAGGATGTTGAGGTTCAGTTTAGGAGTGATGAGGATGGACAAGATTAGGAACGAGCACATCAGAGGGACAGCTCAGGTTGGTTGTTCAGGTTTGGCTCAGGCCAAAGAGGAGATATATGGATGTGCTGAAAGAGGACATGACGTTAGTTGGTGTAAGAGTAGAGGATACTGAGGACAGAGTTAGGTGGAAACAGATGATTCGCAGTGGCGACCCGTAAACTGGGAACAACCGAAAGGAAAAGAAGGACCGTAAAGGGTTAAGGTTTTTACTTCAGGAGATGTACCTGCAGTGACTGAGGTTTAATAAAGGAAAATAAATAAAAACAAACAAGAACATCTCAGTTACCCATGAGCATGTCGTCATCGAGCTGGATCTCCATGGCTTCTGCTGCCTGCCGAAACCAGGAATCATGCTGAGACTTGCGATTTTGGAAATACTCATTCTTCTCTATCTTGTGAGCCAGAGTCACTCGTTCCTGAGAGAGATGTCAGAAAACAAGAGCAGGTATCAGGTGTTTGTTCGCTTCAAATGATATCGATCACCTACAAACATTCCTAGCCCTAGCTCTTCCGCTGACCTCTGAGCTACTTCCACACCAGAATGATTTAGTTTTCTCTGTGCTTATTCTAACAACTAGAGTATTCCACCTGCACTTCGAGGAGCAAAGGAAGGTGTTGGAGTCTACAGCACCTTAAGAGCGCTCATGTGCTCCGTGTCCAGAGGAAGCTCTGGCAGCTCTTCTTCTTTCTTGTTGAGTGTTCTGCAGATTTTTTTAAAGTTCAGAAGCTCTTCGGGAGAAACCAAAAGAAGAGTCAGACCAGTGCGACCGATCCGAGCGGTTCTGCCACTGCGATGTACGTAGGTCTCGGAGACTCTGGGGACCTGCACACACACACACACACACACACAGACACACACACACACACACGCACACACATCTATACCAGAGAAGACTTCCACAAATGATATCAACACCAGAATCACATTCCAATACCCCACAGAACAGCAAGGGGTTTATAATTTAAAGGGATATTAGAGACATTTTGATTCACATTTCAGTTGAGCTCATAGAAATCATACATACATACACATACATACATATAAATAAATAAACACAATAAATGTTTTTTGGGCGTTGTAATGCTTTAAAATAACTGCTCATTTATTTTCACCAATAAACAAAATCTACATCCAATCACTATTTGGTGTGACCTATTATTAAAAAATTACTATTTAAATAGTTTTCTTTCACACCCATTTAAAATTAATCTGCAGATAACAAAGAAAATGTTCTAAACACACTAAAACTTTGATGATAATTAATTCTAAGAAAAGCACTGTAATAATATTAAATTATATCAATTACTGTATTTTTCGGCTCATAAGACCGAATGCAGAGTGCCGCGAAGTCCGGTCACGGCCGTATGAGAGGCGTAAGAGCTCCGGAGCTAGGCCGAAGCCGCGGCCATATTTGTACACCTGGCGCTGCGCGCTGACGTCCTCGCCCATCTCTGCCATAGCGCGGTCGTAACGAAAACGGAAAAAAAACTACATTTCCCACAATGCCTTTGGCTTCCGCATCCATACTCACGAGCGAAACTACAGAGCTCAGCTGCCGTGTCTCACACATTGTGACTCTCGCATTTGAGTGATCTCTCACACTACAAACCCGATTTCACGCGCTAAAATACATTTCAAGATGTGAAATGGGCACAGCTAATAGTTTATCTGCGATGTTTCTTGAGCCTGACGATAAGATGATGATCGATCTGCATCGTCTTCAGTCTGTGAGGGTTTTTTTCTGCTAAACATTCACTTGGACAGTTTCACAAACTTGGACAGTTTGATCCTTCATTAATGGAGTTATGTGGGTTTTCATAAGCTGACAAAAATCAAAAGGATTTATATTAGAACAGCAAGCATACAATTGTTTCTATGTGTTGACGTCAGGTGCACAGATGCACAGCGCTCTCTCTCTCGCTCGCGTGAGGAAAACAAAACGCTCTCAATGACTGAAACTCTTCTTTAATAAACTCAAACTCAAATCATCTCTCAACGGTACATCTCACATGCAACCAAATTGTCAAGGTATAAATAATGAGTTATTTAACATTAAGGAGTAGTTACATTTATTTTACATTAAAATAATTATGAATTAATTATTAAATAATTATTATTTTTACATCTGGGGGTGCCCAGATTCTTTTAAAGGTTTAAAGGGGGGCTCGACTAAAAAAAGTTTGAGAACCACTGTATTATTACTAATGTATTATTACTACTCTTACTAGCTATTATTAGTAATGTAGTGACAATGTTACTAGCTATTATTAGTAATGTAGTGACAGTGTTACTAGCTATTATTAGTAATGTAGTGACAATGTTACTGGCTATTATTAGTAATGTAATGACAATGTTACTGGCTATTAGTAATGTAGTGACAATGTTACTGGCTATTATTAGTAATGTAGTGACAATGTTACTGGCTATTATTAGTAATGTAGTGACCATGTTACTAGCTATTATTAGTAATGTAGTGACAATGTTACTGGCTATTATTAGTAATGTAGTGACAATGTTACTAGCTATTATTAGTAATGTAGTGACAATGTTACTGGCTATTATTAGTAATGCAGTGACAATGTTACTTGCTATTATTAGTAATGTAGTGACAATGTTACTAGCTATTATTAGTAATGTACTGACAGTGTTACTGGCTATTATTAGTAATGTAGTGACAATGTTACTAGCTATTATTAGTAATGTAGTGACAATGTTACTGGCTAGTATTAGTAATGTAGTGACAATGTTACTGGCTATTATTAGTAATGTAGTGACAATGTTACTGGCTATTATTAGTAATGTAGTGACAATGTTACTGGCTATTATTAGTAATGTGGTGACAATATTACTGGCTTTATTAGTAATGTAGTGACAATGTTACTAGCTATTATTAGTAATGTAGTGACAATGTTACTGGCTATTAGTAATGAAGTGACAATGTTACTGGCTATTATTAGTAATGTAGTGACAATGTTACTAGCTATTATTAGTAATGTAGTGACAATGTTACTGGCTATTATTAGTAATGTAGTGACAATATTACTGGCTATTATTAGTAATGTAGTGACAATGTTACTAGCTATTATTAGTAATGTAGTGACAATGTTACTGGCTATTATTACTAATGTGGGGGCAATGTTGCACTGGAACAGTGATGGTGATAACGAATGGTGGACTTTAGAGTGATGAGTGGGGGCAAAGAAAAACATTACAGCCTTTTTTTTGTTACTTTTACTGTTTACTGTCTGTTCATGTTACATGTTTGGCTGTTAACTTTTACACAGTTGATATAAAATATTTTACAAAAGTATTTGGTTCAGAATCTTTTTTTTCTAGATCTTCCTCTTTTAAAATTGGGTGCGTCTTATGTGCCGGTGCGTCTTATGAGCCGAAAAATATGGTAATTATATTATTTGGTCAAATTGTTACTTTATTTTAAATTCCACTGAAACTCAGAGAGCTGGCTCACATTGGGGGTGGGGGGGCTTTGGCAGGGTTTGCGTCTTACGCTAAAGATAAAATCGTTTTTTTCATTCAAGCACATCAATGTACACCACAGTGTCAAGTTAATCGATATTTTTTTGTTATGGTCAGGTTTATGATCCAAACAGATGCTGAACGTAAATGTCATACGTAGATTGAAACTGGACATGAACTAAAACAACACTGTGTAGGACCTAAAACTGGGTGAGAAGCAGCCAAACTCTGAGATCCAGGTGAGGTTGTTTCTTGTCATTGGAGGTTTAGCCTCCCAAAGACCTCAAAATGACCCAGCTCAGCAATTCTAGATATAAGTGCTTTATTTCCAGAAAATGCTCTAGATCCTAAACCACCCCCCCCCCCCCCCCCCAGCTAGTGAAGATGTGTGTACCTCATAGTGGATGACGTGTTGGACATTGGGGATGTCGATGCCTCTAGCAGCAACATCCGTCGTGAGCAACACACATCTGAGAGAGAGAGACACGTTACTAGTCACAGAAACATCCACGGCCTCGGAGTGATCTTCCAAACACCTCGCGCTCTTACTGCTGGCTTTGGGCGAATCTCTCCAGGCTCTTGAGCCGCTGTTTCTGGTTCATGTTGGCATGCAGCACGATTGTCTGGCACTCAAGCAGACGCAGTAGAGTGTGCAGCCTCTTTACACACTGAATGCTGTTGGTGAAGACCATGGTGCGAGCAGGCCGGCTCATCAGCACCGAGTACAAGATCAGATCTTTATCCTCCGCTGCACAGTCGATGCGCTTCTCCTGAAGACCTGTGGCCGTTGCCTCGGTGCGGCTCAGGTCCAGGATTTTGGGATGCTCACGCATACAGATACGCTCCATAAGCTGCTGCAGCTTACCGTCCTTTGTGTTCTGGTTTTGAGCTGGGAAACAAAAACAGTAGATTGAATAGAGATCTTTGCAGCCCAGAAGACCCAACAGATGAGCATCGATGGAGGGGAAGAGGTTTGTGAGGGAGAACGAGCACAACCATCTAGAAATATATAAGACATTCAGATGCTCAGAGCTCATCCGAAATCACCACTGGCCAGGGCAGTCACAGGGGGAAAAGAGCAGTGGTGGCCAGTAACCAAGTAAATGGATTTGGTTACCGAACTTTTTCAAGTACAGTGGGTACCCCGAGATACGAATGTTTGAGATACGAAATGTCTCGCAGAAATTTTTTTGATTTAAGATACGAACAAACACAAGCTGTTCTGCTGTATTTTCTGCTTGTTCCAAAATATCTTGAGAAAGTTAACTTTCATCCGTGGTGCTGTAATGTTTTCTGCATCCGTTCCACCTCCTCCGACACATCGCTTCACTCAAGGTTTTGATTTTTCTCTGGTTTTCCATTTTTTTATCTACTTATACTGTTGTTTCTGAGAGCCGTTACACAGATTAGGCGTTTTACAGTGGTACCCCGAGATACAAACTTAATTGGTTCCAGGTAGGGGTGTAACGGTACGCTAAAATTGTATTCGGTTCGGTACAGTGTCTTGGAGAGTTCGGTTCGGTACAAACAATAAGAACTTACATATTCTTTATTTTGAAAAGCTGCCAATACACAGTAGAATTCTTGCATAAAATAAATAAAAGTGACACATTTGGGTGATATTTTAAATAAATTGCACTCTTTATTAAGAAAAACACATTTTTTAAATAAAAAATTAAATACTGCAACTAGTTAGGATAGTTAGGATAGATGAACCTATCCACATTTTCTGAAGAGAGCACAGATCTGGTTGCAGTGACAATATCTCCAGCAGTAGAAAATGTTAGATGTGTTGCCTGCCCGATCTCCGTGGAACAATGTCGGCATACAACTTTAAATTTATCCACTCGTCTATCCCCGTTATGTATTTTAACAGAGAAGCCAAAGTGTTCTCAAACACGAGACCGCAGTGAGGTGAGAGGGTCTTCAAGCTCTGGCTTCTCTTTCGCTTTTGCCATGTAATTTTCCTACTCGCGCTCGTGCTCGTCTGTCAATAGCGTCCGTGCGGAAACTATCTCTGTGGAACAATGTCGGCATACAACTTTAAATTTATCCACTCGTCTATCCCCGTTATGTATTTTAACAGAGAAGCCAAAGTGTTCTCAAACAGGAGACCGTAGTGAGGTGAGAGGGTCTTCAAGCTCTGGCTTCCCTTTCGCTTTTGCCATGCCATTTTCCTACTCACGCTCGTCAGTCAATAGCGTCCGTGCGGAAACTCGCCTAGGAACATTGTTCCGCTGCACTTAATATCGCGCTAATAATACATTTATATCATTTAATAAAAATAACGAATACCGAAACGGTACGCAAGTGTCCCGAACCGAACAGGCCGTACCGAAACAGTTCAATACATACCGTGAACCGTTACACCCCTAGTTCCAGGGTGACCTTCGGATCTCGAACATTTCATTTTGCATGTAAAACACCTAATCCATGCAACAATGTGTCGGAGGAGGTGGAACGGATGCAGAAAACATTACGGCACTACGTATGAAAGTTAACTTTCTCGAGATATTTCACGAATTACTAACACAAACACGATTTCAAGCACGAATGCAGACAGATGGAGACGCTTCTGAGAACACGTCACTGGGTTTCTCTAAGTTGTGCTACAGAACAGCACTTTCCACGTAATAAACGTTATTTCTTTTACGACACCTTGACTCTAACATTTGTTATAGTACATTATTAGTAATCTATACGTAATGTTTCGCTGTGTTCTGGAAGTGTTTTGAAGCATATTAGCATATATATATATATATATATATATATATACATACATACATACATTTACATATACATACACACACATACATACGCACGCACACACACACACCCACGCACACGTACGCAAGAACATATGCACATGTATACACACACACACAGAGACACACACCCACACGCGCTCACATTTGCACATGTTTACACACACACACATACACACAAAAAAACACACACACACAGACACACACCCACACGCGCGCACATATATTTTGTTGTGTTCTGTTCTGAAGTTCAACCACAGCAAAAATCCATTTTCATTTTTTGTTATTTATTGCACTGTTTATTGAATAATACAAAGCTTATCTTACAAACATTTTTTTTCAATTTGCAATTTGATTGCACAGTTCTAAATATTTTATTTTGATGTTCATGGTATGTTTTATGCTAAATGTGCATGTTTTTCTTTTCACATCTCAAAAACTAAGCAATAAATTCACTGTGGTTTTGTGTAACTTTTTTACATTTACAACTTTGAGGGATAAAGCTATGAAATGTCTGTATATAGGTAGTGTCTGTAGCTTTAACAATAAAAACTCTATTAATATTATTAAAACCTAGGATGTAAATTGTATTGACATATGGCAAATTAAAATACTCTTAAAAAATGGCACCACAGCAGGTAAAAATGTAAAATATGCTCTTGCCCACTTGGTTCTATAGCGTGAATATTTTACTGTCGGATTCTTGAGTTATTTTAGCTTTTAGGGGCCATCATGGAACATTTGGTCTATTTTTGTCCCTTTCCACCCCGGAGGACACAGAGAATACTCTTAATTCTCATTTCAAGTTCATGCCGTTCTATTTGACGTGACTGGCGGCCATTACGCACTACATTACCCACGAATCCAGAACTACAAGTCCCAAAAGAGGTGTGGTAAAGTTTGGCTGTGGGAGGAACGGGAGTAAACTGAAAACTGAAAAATTTCATCTCTCTGGGTCCTTGAATATCATTATTACATTTAATCATTTCCGCAGCAGGATAAAGATCTTTCAGAAGTGATTTTATAGTATTTGTGAATGGAAGCAGAATGTTGTTGCTTACCTTTCTTCTTGTTTTTCTTGGCATTCAGTCGAGGCGGCAGGCTGTGCACCAGAGTCAGCGTGGCGGAGAACACCAGTGTCTGTCGCTTCACATTAGAGTGAGTTGTGCTGAGCATTTCTAGAATATTCTCCAGCTCAGCAAAGTGACCCTTCTCCACCATTCGATCGGCTTCATCTATCACCAAACACCTGCGAGGACAAACAAACAAAACCTTCAGGAGACATGAGCAGAAACCCATCTGTGGAACTATCTATTGCTCTCTCGACCAGCCTGTCTTAAGGTCTGAATGTCTGTCGCTCAGTCAAACAAAAAAAAAAAAAAAAAAAAAAAAAACATACAGGCCAACCAACAGACAAGCAGTTTGGGCAGATGATTTTACTAATACTATTGATTTGGATTAGAAAGAGGGTCACAGACAGTATGCTCCCCTGTGGTACTCCTTGTTCTTGGGTTCCAGTGCTAGAACAAATATTTCCGATTTGGACCTGAAAGATCCTCTTTGATAGGAATTCTGCAATGAACATGGGCAAATTTCCTCTAAATCCCAGTTGGTGAAGGTCTTGCAGGATTCCATATCTCCAGGTGGTATCATATGCTATCTATTGTGCCTCTTCCTTTTCTGAAGCCAGTTGCAGCTTGTCAAATCAATAATTATTAAAATTATAGGGATTTGAATGATCTTTCCCTGGTTTTGGAACCGGTATAAGAATAGCTTCTCTCCATGTTTGGGGAATTGTTCTTGTCTCCCAAATGTTATTATACAGCTTCCGGAAAACTTCAAGGGGAAAAGGAGGTAGTTGTTTTAAAAATTCATAATGGATTTTGTCCGGTCCTGGTGTAGTATTATGACTGGATTTCAGTGCAAATTTTAGTTCCATCAAAGTTCCTTTTTGGCACATTCTACAAGAATTTGTCCTGATCTTAGTTTTTTGAAATCCTTCACTGTGCCGGCTAACCCCAATATTCCTTTCTGGATAGCAAAGGGTGAAAGCTTGCTCAAAGGAAAGTTGTAGTTGCGAAAGTAGTTGCATATCAAGGATATAGGTAAGGTATACTCAAGTGTAGAAAACTATAATAATAGACTTCTATCCTTGATTGATCCTTAGCCAGCGTCTAAAGAGTTCGGGGACCCTCATTCTCTAGGCAGGCCTGACCAGCCAATTGATTGAGTTGGACTCAACCACCCGTCTAAGTGAAATCCAAGCCAAAGTGATTGGATGATTGAAAACCACAGTATAACAATCACCAGGATCTCTTCTTCTTCCACTGACACGGGTTTGTATACATATTTATTTACCAGGTAAACCTCAATCATCTACTTGTCTTCAACATACTACAATCACAAAACAGTTATTATTCTAGCCAGAAATGAATATGTAGTAAGATGTAATAATATGTAAGACAAACGAGGTAATAACAATTTTAAAATGGTTCAAGTACATGAACAAAGGAACATGTTCACATCATAGAAGTCAACCAAACAACAGATTAAGGGAAAAGACTACAGCACAATATTTTGAAGATTTATTTTAATCTGTACATTTAAATACACCATTTTTAATGTTTAGTGTCCACATTGTGCTTCAGGAACAAATGAAGTCACGGGTCGTGTGCTATCCAATACAGTGCCAGTCAGGAATGACCAATAGTAGGAAACTGCTAGTCAGTGCTAGTTGGAGTGCTCCAATAGTGGGAGAGTGCTAGTCAGGAGTGGTCCGATAGTAGGAGAGCGCTATTCAGAGCTAGTCAAGGAGGACCAACAGTAGGAGAGCGCCAGTCGGAGTATGCCAGTGGCAGTCGAAGTGTATCAGTGAAAGGCCTGTCTGCCTGTAACATTACCTACAACCATCTTTATTCACTGATCTGAGGCCTAATACTAGAAAAGGCTGCAGTTGATACAGCCTCCTTGGCCGGTAAACTTAAAAGTTCGCATCCTCTGATTTTGACACTACCTGAGCTCTTTGAGGTTCTGGAGGTGTGCATGGCTCTCTCTGATCATCTCCCACATTCGTCCAGGTGTGGCGATCACCAGCTCCGGTCGGCGAGATAACATCCGCCGCTGTTTCTGAGCAGACATCCCTCCCACTACGATGGCTGTCCGGATACCTGGCACACACACACACACACACACACACACACACACACACACACACACACACACACACACACACACACACAAGGAAGTTAAAGAAAAGAAAGTTTTAATCTAATTAATCACATGATGAAGCTTTATGTTCGATCACAATAATATGGACTCCAAAGAGAACTCTTGGGACAGGTGCAGTCGTGGGATACAGGGTGAAGGTGTTCTCTCTTCACCCTGTACCCCACGACTGCACCTCCCACAATCCTGCTGTGAGCATCCTCAAGTTCCCGGGTCATATAGGACAGTGAGGAGTCTGCACACAGACAGGAAGTGGAGCAGCTGGCTTGCTGGTGCAGTCAGAACAAGCCGGAGCTCAGAGGCAAACAGCGCGGCACAAGCTACACGTCCTGCTGCCTGGGCACCGCCACACTCGGAACACTTAATTCCTAATTGTGTCTGCACTTAACTTTACGATAATTAAGCCAAACTATTTTTCAAGTATGTTTTGCCCTTTGCACACGAATGTAAAAGTTTTACATCTGTCTGTGTTCAGCTTCTTAACGTGTTTTTCTTTTACCATAAAAGTTCCTCGTTGTGGAATCACAGTAGGGCTGGGCGATATGGACCAAAAGTCATATCCCGATATATTTAGGCTGAATATCGATATACGATATATATCCCGATATTTTTATCAAAAAGTGAGAGTAATTGTTTAGTCACAGTCAAACCCAAATATGACATTTCACAAGTAGTTTTATTTAAACTGGCCGGATGAAACAATACTCAGCTGTTCCCTTGTTTTTGGGAATAAAATATAAATATATTTGAATACGCAAATAAAATATAAAAATCTAAAGTTTGTATAATGCTGTACATTCATAAATTATTAAAATATTCAATGCTGTAAGCAACTTAGGCGATTGCATTCTTTTAAACTTTTTAAACAATATTTATAGTTGTAAGTAAATTTGACATCTACGCGGCATATAAGCAAAATAAAAATTAAAACTTTTTCACGAGTAAACATTTTATGTGAACTCTCATTGGCTTAGTCTGTGTAATCACGTGATTGAATGCGCGTTCACGCAAGAAGGGAGTCGGAATCTGCCGGGGAGTCGAAATATGGCACAACAACGGTACACCGCGGGAAAATGAAGCATGAAGGGAGCTTTGTGTCGGGGCTGGAGCTTTTGCGGGTTGCGGTTGGCTTGCAGCTGGGGCCTCGGCAGCGCGCAGTTTCACACACTCTTCATACTGCAGTTTGTGCCACTGTTTTAGATGGTGAAAAAGATTTGTAGTGCTTCCACCCCTGGCTGTAACTTCTTTATGGCACTCCCTACATATGACATGGTTTTGTTTCCCATCAGAAACTTTGAATCCGAACCATCTCCATATTACTGAGCCGCTACTTTTTTGTTTACCAACTAACTTCTCCGCATGCTCAGCAGATGTTGTTGCTTCCTCCATGTTTGTTGAAGAGTGCCGGCGGATTGTCTGCTCCAGAGTCCAGCCCCTCCCCTCTCTGTGCCTGAAAGAGGAGGGGCGTGGCCAGGGGCGCGCGAAGTAGTGCTGAGAGCTCCGGGTTAAAGCAGTTTGCTGGAGCAAGGCTCACAGCGCAGTTTGAACTATGCAGCCTATATCGATATATGCGATATGGTCAAATTTCATATCTTGTTTAAAAATATATCGATATATTTTTAATATCGATATATCGCCCAGCCCTAAATCACAGCGAGCAATACACAATGACCTTAGTCATCCTTCATTTTTGTTATCTTCAAGTATTCATTTTGATTCAGAGAACATCAAAAATATTACACTGTAAATTTATTTTAATTAGTGAAATTAAATTCTTTTGCGGAATAAATCTATCGCAGCTTTAGCCTGATGGCTTTTTTTTTAACAAAAACTTTAAATGTAATTGTTGTCACAAGACTAAATGAAATGAAACCTGGCTATGTGCTGAGCTCACCGGTGAACTGGGCCAGGGCATCGATGTGGTGCTTGACTTGAAAAGCCAGCTCTCTGGTGGGGGTGAGAACCAGGCCCAGCAGCGGCTGCTGAGAGCGACGTGCTTCACCCTTGGAGCCTTCGGCATCTTCACTAGCAACCGTTTCGTCATGTTCTCGAGGAACATCTTCTTCATCTTCTTGTTGTTCCGGAGCTTCATCTTCAGGAGGAAGATCTACAGCAGCCGCATCTCTATTCTCCTCCGGCTCTTGTTCCTTCTGACGCCTCCGGTCGGCTTCTTTTCTCCACTGCAGGACAGTGTGTATCAGGGGAATCTCAAAACAAAGGGTCTTTCCACTACCTGCACACAACACAACGTCGTGAAGGAAGCAGTTCTTGGATTAAAATGGATTAATGTTTTGGATCGAATGCCTTCTGATTGTGTTTACAAGTCTACTTTTGTTTTTTGTTAAATTTCATTTTTAACTTTGATCTACATTTCAAGCACACCTTTTTCATACGTGTTTCTTTGATGGTCTACTAAAGAACGGTTTGTTTGTCTTTACATGTTATGCTTACAGGTGCCACACTATGTAATTTTTAAGAGATTTATAATAAATATTGGAGCCCTTCTAGCACTGCACCATTAAAAACTTATTGTAAGCACAATGGGGGAAACCTTTGATGTTGGCTTGTCGTTTAACCTCTCAAGCCCTAAGACCTATTTTCCGTAAATCCTATACCTTCACTTTAGAAGGCATTTCTCAGCTTTTATAAGGTCTAAACTGCAAATCGTGGTATCAAAATGAAGATGGGTTCTTAGGGAGTGGTGTGGATGAGTTAATTTGACCGTCAAGAACACTGGGTAAGAGTAAATGATGTTGAATTGGCCAAAAAATTAACTCCGCCAAAAAAACCCACATGTTTCCTCTAATATGTCCTTATTTTACTTGTAAACAAGCAAATAAACACAATCAATTGTAACCACTACATGTTAAGGACATCTGTAGCAAGTTTGGTGTCCATACTACAAGAAACTAATATTCTGTAAAGGTTTTGATTGAACAAAGTTCAGGCGTAATCCATGTTGGCAGTTTGGCACAATAATTGAAATATGGAAAAAATCTTGTCCAAAGCTTCTGCTACGTTCATAGTCTTCTTTTCTTGCTTACGGGATGCAAAAAAACTCCTAAAGAAACGTTGTAAAAGTGGTGTTGAAACCCATTTACGCTGTCTCAGTGCACTATGCGTAATCTCCAATTTATACCGCTTCCATCCTTGGAACTTCCCCGTGTGCCCACCCCTCGACCGTCTGTCCAATCCGGGAGCTCTATACCTCGTTGGAAAGCTTTGAATTTGTAGAACCCTTTTAAAATGGACAGGATCCCTGACGAATCACAGGACACGGAACATGGACAGGACTGCTTTTACGCACGGGGAGTGTTTCCATATTTGGTCATGTTATGCAAGCACAGAGCTACGGAAAAGAACCAAAATGGAGTTTCCGCGAAGCTATCAACCGGATATAACAACAAACAGACTTTTATCGTTATGGAAAAAAATTTTGTTGAAAATACGGCAAAGGTAAGACAAGATTTACATGCTTGCTTTATTTTTGCTGGTGTTTTTTTCGGGGAACTTTTGCTCCCTGCTCTGAAATACTCTGTGCAATGTAAATGAGTTGCATATCGCTAAATTCAGCTGGTTGTTAGCTTTCATTTGATACCATGGTTTTGGTGTTTTCGTTTATATTGTGGATACATATTGCACATACACAAAAACTTGGTCATGAATTATACTCCGTACATGTTGTTGTTTATTTGCATGGCTTTAGAGCTGTGGTTGGCGGATATGAAATTGAATTACCGTATTTTTCGGCTCATAAGACGCACTTTTTCTTCCCCAAAACTGAGGGGGGAAAGTTGGTGCGCCTTATGAAGCGAATGCAAACCGCCGCGAAGTCCGGTAACGGCCGTATGAGAGGTGTAAGAGCTCCGGAGCTAGGCCGAAGCCGCGGCCATATTTGTTTACCAAGCGCTGCGCGCTGACGTCATCGCCCATCTCTGCCATTGCGCGGACGTAACGAAAACGGGGGGAAAAACTACATTTCCCACAATGCCTTTGGCATCCGCATCCATACTTACGTCACGAGCGAAACTACAGAGTTCAGCTGACTCTCGCATTTAAGTGATCTCTCACGCTACAAACCCGTTTTCTCACGCTAAAATACATTTCAAGATGTGAAATGGGCACAGCTCATAGTTTGTCTGGTATGTTTTTTGAGCCTGACAATAAGATGATGATCGATAAGCATCGTCTTCAGTCTGTGAGGGTTTTATTTCCGTTAAACATTCACTTGGACAGTTTCACAATCTTGGACAGTTTGATCCTTTGGAGTTATTTGGGTTTTCATAAGCTGACAAAATCAAAAGGATTTATATTAGATCAAAAAGCATACGCTTGTTTCCAGCGCTCGCTCTCTCTCTCTCTCTCTCTCGCGCGCGCGCGCTCGCGCTCGCGTGAGGTAAACAAAACGCTCTCAATGACTGAAACTCTTCTTTAATAAACTCAAACTCAAATCATCTCTCAACGGTACATCTCACACATGTACATACGAGATAACAAACGTAAGTAACATGTTCTGCAATTAGGGAGTGTTTGATTACAGGGGGGCTCGACTAAAAAAGTTTGAGAACCACTGTATTATTACTAATGTGGGGGCAATCTTACCAGCTATTATTAGTAATGTAGTGACAATGTTACTAGCTATTATTACTAATGTGGGGGCAATCTTACTAGCTATTATTAGTAATGTAGTGACAATGTTACTGGCTATTACGGTATTACTAATGTGGGGGCAATGTTGCACTTGAACAGTGATGGTGATAACGAATGGTGGACTTTAGAGTGATGAGTGGGGGCAAAGAAAACATTACAGCCTTTTTTTTGTTACTTTTACTGTTTACTGTCTGTTCATGTTACATGTTTGGCTGTTAACTTTTACACAGTTGATATAAAATATTTTACAACAGTATTTGGTTCAGAATCTTTTTTTTTCTGGATTTTCCCCTTTAAAAATTGGGTGCGTCTTATGTGCCG
>SRMA01024097.1:0-14932 GCA_007224835.1 Danionella cerebrum | reverse complement strand
CATTTGAGTGTAGTCCATTGTCAGTGGGTTCAAAAAGAACAAAGCAGTCATATCAGAAGCACATCAAAGAACTAAGAAAAACCAACACAGAATCTGTGTGTGGAATAAAATTTGACTCTTTATTCAACCAGCTGCATTATTTTCATGTCTGTGGGCCTGGTCTTCCACCATGTCTCGGTCATGATCTTTTTTTGTTTTTTGTTTCCAGTGACTTGGCATTATGCATCAATTACCTGGTAAACAAAGAGAGGCATTTTACATATGAAGAACTGAATAGAAGGATAAGTCAGTTTACTTACCTTGGAAATGAAGCAAATGACAAACCTCCAGAATTTTGTCCAAATAGTGAGAAGTTAGGTGGGCACGCAGTGCAAAATTGGTGCCTTCTGAGATTCCTTCCTTGGTTGGTTGGAGACAGGATAAGAAACCCAAGTGAGAACAGAATATGGAACATGATTTTGCTCCTCAGAGAAATAGTTGTACATGTCTGTTCACCAACTATTACTAATGATCAGGTTGCTTATTTGGGTGTCCTCATAGAAGAATACATCCAGTCTAGAGTAGAATTATTTCCAGAGTTTCATCATAAACCAAAACACCACTATCTTTGTCACTATCCAGAGCTTATTATACAATTTGGACCTCTGATTCGTCTTTGGACTTTGAGATTTGAAAGTAAGCACACTTACTCCAAACATTGTGCACGGAAATTGCACAACTTTAAGAACCTGTGTGGAACTTTAGCAGAGAGACACCAACTCTTACAATCGTACTTAAGGGCTGGGACTCTTTTCCCACCAGAAATTCAGGTGGGAAGAGGAAATGAATTTTATGCCGGTGACTACAACGACAGCATTAAGGAAGCAACTGCATCATTCAATTTTACTCACAATTCCACTGTAGCTGCAAATGAAGTAATCTACAAAGGCACAAAGTACAAAAAAAACATGTATGTTGTACTAAAAAAAGATGAAGAAGGTTTACACATTGGTGAGATTAAGCTGATTTTAATTCATTGCAATGATTCTGTCTACCTTGTTGTGGGGACGCAGCAGGCTGTGCAGCTTGTTGATATGGGTGTCCACTGTGTAATAGAGACAGTTGAAGGGTCAAACTACATGTGTGTAAAACAAGAGAAACTGCTTGATTATTATCCATTAGCTCACTACAAGATGAATGACTTACCAGTGATTGTATTCCATCACTCCTTCCCAGATTTCTAAAGATATGTCCACATTGGCTGAGGATGCACGTGATGCTGTGCTGGCAGTCCTACCAGGGCTTCCAGAGGAGAAATTATTGTCTCTTCTGAACAAGTTGGCAAACATAGGAGTTGAATCCAAATTTGATCTGCAGTTTGTAAAAGAGGAAGATCTCCCTGATCACATCACACCAATACAGTGTCGCCGGCTCCTCAATGCATGGAATGTAGAAGGTATGTCATAGTTCTCTTCTGGATCACCGCTGCAGAAGTGTTTGACTAGACTGATTTTTTTTCTTTTGTAAATAGTCTAAATTTACTTAAAATTGAATTATGCTTCAGTACACAGGATTAATATAAGTTATTTTGATGTTGCATGCATTTCCTTTTTGAAATGGGACTGTTTAGGACCCTAAGTTAGACCACACTGACATGCATTGTATGGATGTCAACGTCACAGCTATGAAAATGTAATTGAGTTCCAAGTTGTATTTTGGATAACACAAGTGTAAATAAGTAGCATAACCTACTCCAGTGTGTACTGTTGGTAAGTCCTGAGTTGTATCAGGATGTTACAAATGTGTCTGTGATTTCTTTATTTATTTTCTTTCCAGACCAAACAAGTTGCGTCAAAGGAACACCTCTAGAGCCCACAAATATAGTCATTGATGTAGAATTGGAAAGCTCTGCATCAACAAATTCTAGCTCTTCATGCACACCGAGTATATCCAGCACAAACAGCTCCAGTTCAACTGTGGATTTAACTGTATGGCCTGAAAATTTTGAAGTTCCATGGAATAGGATGCCTTCTGGTATTAAAACAGCCATTGCGCTGGGTACACGCCCTACAGCTACAGATCGCAGAGAAATGATAAGAATCATTGTTAATGAGATGAGACAGACAGAGTTAAATCCATCAAAAGTACAGTGTCTGATTGTTGCTAAGAAGATTGTTAAAGCATATCCACAAAGCTTTGCAGATGTCCTGAGAGATGGTACAAGAATTGGTACTGGGTATGGATCCCTTCTGACACAACTGAAAACGAGAGTGGAGCATGTAAATCGCGGGTGCTCATTCTCAAGACGTAGGAAATGGAATAAAAACTCTGATTCAGCCTCCAAAGAAGCTGCACCAGGACCTGCTGACCAGTATGGCTGTGTTAGATGGCAGCCTGACTTTCCTGTTGAAGAAACTAAGGAGAGTCTCAAAGAAAAACAAAAAGAAATGAAGGACCTCTACAGTACCGAGGGGCCAGCTGGAGTTGAGAGAGGACATCTCAGTGAGTTGATGAAAGATACGTACTCTCTCCAACGAAAATCGATTAATGCCTGTCCTTCACCATCCATTGCAGAGTTGAAAAATGAGTGGCCATATCTTTTTATACCCAAAGAACTCTATAACCACTTTAAATGTCTCACAAACATCAACATTTTGGAAAAATTAGAGAAGTCCATGGAAGACAAAGGCAAGACGGTTCTTCAGTTTTTCAGGCAAAAGCCATCAGGACCAACACAGATGAGATTCAGCGCATACTTTGGAAGTTTGATGACAGTGGAGCATCAAGTCTAATTTCATGTGTGGTCCTTCTGCTTCTGTTACACTTCAAAGAAAAAACCGAAGCACTGATTCTTCAAACTGATGTAAGTGATTACAGTTATTAAAATGTATTCTTTTTTTTTTTATTAAAAAAAAAAAGTTTTTGCGAGCATATGTAAATGTATTTAAATTAACACATTTATGACAACTTATTTCTTGTAGGTGTTGGCAACAGCAGCTGATGTGGAGAAAAGTTTGACTCTTCCAGACTCTCCGAGACTAATTTTCTTGGGTAATGTTCAATGTTCTGTTACTTAATACTGATCTATTTAAAATTTAATAAACTTTGCTTTTTGTATTTTTGTGTATAGATATTTTTTAAAGTGTTGTTTATATATTTTAATTTTAGGTGAAATTCTAACTGCAACTCAATGGATGCTGAGCATCGAGGGTCAAATAGTTGTTAATCCACACCACAACATTGTGGCTGGATTTGCAGCTTTGTTCACAAGCTACTACAACTTTAATCTGATATACCAGGAGCAGGCATCCTGCACTCTCGAATTTTTTCAAAGGCAACTAAATGGATCTAAATTTAAATATGAATATACTAACACTACAGAAAAAGCAAAATTTTAGAAAAGAAAAATTGCTGTTTATTTACTTAAAGTTAGGCCATCGAAAATGTAAGTGAATTGTACATCAGTTACAGCCCTGCGATGAACTGGCGACCTGTCCAGGGTATACCCCTGCCTCTGTGCAATGTGAGCTGGAGATAGGCACCAACAGACACCAGTGACCCCAAAATGGAACAAACATGCAGAAAAATGAATGAATGAATGAAAATAGTTACTAATGATTTATTATTATCCTGTGCTCTGAAAACTATCTGTCTGTGATAAATTAACATTATTACTTTTAAACCATTAAGTTTGAGCTTTCTGGTAATAATGTGATTTACAATGAATAAGGTTGGAAATATTGTTTTTTAAAGGAAAAGCTTTTACTAGCCGCATTATCATAAAGCTCTTCTTAATGTTTTTCTGACTTATCTTTTGCAGATGTTTTGTTGGAATCAATCCACCAACTGGAACCAAGACGGCTATAACAAGAGTTGGAGGGAAAAAAGGTGGAAAGGTCCCAGAGAAGAGAAACCATGGAGTAAATCCCCATGTTTTTACCCTTCTCGGAAGGCTAATGGACTTTGAGTGGTTTAGCTCGTAAGTAAACTGAATTCTACAGGAGTTCTGCAAACTTGTTCGGTAAGATCTTTCTTTTTTTTGTGCTGTTTGTAGTTTTGGAGATTTTTATTTTGGTAAAATTTTCTGTTCAGCAACCAAAAATGCTATTTTTACGCATTGATTTCTTACAGAGCTCTGCTGATTACTTTTATAAATAGTTTTAACTACAACAGTGTTTGTGAACATACATGTTTTGTAACCATTTATGTTTACCATTCTGGAAGGTCATATTCACTGCCAATGACTGGTAAAGTTAGACACTAACAACAAAAACACAACCAGTTGAAAACTTTATAGTCAAGCTGATTTTGCTTCTTGCTTGGACCAAACTTTTTTCAAACCGGAGTATTGCTTTTAATATTAAGTGCTATTTTTGAGTTTTTCTGTTAAATTGAAGTCTTTAATAAAAATATGTTTTACAACTGTTCTGTATTTGTTTTTCTGAAATATTGTACATTGTAACACATTTAAATAAACAAACTAATACATTAATTTACTGTAAAACATTTTGATTTACACCATTTTAAATGTAAAGCTATTACAACAACTTCTTGCCTTTTGGAGTTTTTACAGGAATTTATTGGCAACTCTAGTTGCCAGCTAAATACTGTAAATTAGGGGAATTACAAAAAAATGCTGTAATGTATAATACAAGGTTAATTTTTAAATGCTGTAAAAAAACAGTAATATATTGTAATGTACAAACAATTATTAGCTGTAAATGTTTTAACAATATTATACTGTAATCCATTTTACAGTACTTAACAACATTTTTACAGAATTTTATTGGCAACTTGTTTGCCAGGTATTTCCTGTAAATTCTACAGTAAATTTGTTACAGTGCGTTTTCCAGGTTCTTGAGAACTATGGATCAATCTACACTTCGGAAGTGTAGCGCATGATTTCAGATTATTTTTATTCTCTTTCTGAGATGCCTTTTAACACAATAAAACTGCTCAAAATGATGCGCTGGCATCACATGATCTGTATTTTGACATGGCACTTTTTGACGGAATATTTGCTCTTTTTCCGGTTCCTGAGAACTAAGGATCAATCTACACTTCGGAAGTGTAGCGCATGATTTCAGATTATTTTATTCTCTTTCTGAGATGCCTTTTCACACAATAAAATTGCTCAAAATGATGCGCTGGCATCACATGATCTGTATTTTGACATGGCACTTTTTGACGGAATATTTGCTCTTTTTCCGGTTCTTGAGAACTATGGATCAATCTACACTTCGGAAGTGTAGCGCATGATTTCAGATGATTTTATTCTCTCTCTAAGATGCCTTTTAACACAATAAAACTGCTCAAAAATGATGCGCTGGCATCACATGATCTGTATTTTGACATGGCACTTTTTGACGAAATATTTGCTCTTTTTCCGGTTCTTGAGAACTATGGATCAATCTACACTTCGGAAAAGTAGCGCATGATTTCAGATTATTTTATTCTCTTTCTGAGATGCCTTTTAACACAATAAAACTGCTCAAAATGATGCACTGGCATCACATGATCTGTATTTTGACATGGCACTTTTTGACTGAATATTTGCTCTTTTTCCGGTTCTTGAGAACTATGGATCAATCTACACTTCGGAAGTGTAGCGCATGATTTCAGATTATTTTATTCTCTTTCTGAGATGCCTTTAAACACAATAAACTGCTCAAAATGATGCGCTGGCATCACATGATCTGTATTTTGACATGGCACTTTTTGACGGAATATTTGCTCTTTTTCCGTTCTTGAGAACTATGGATCAATCTACACTTCGGAAGTGTAGCGCATGATTTCAGATTATTTTATTCTCTTTCTGAGATGCCTTTTAACACAATAAAACTGCTCAAAATGATGAACTGGCATCACATGATCTGTATTTTGACATGGCACTTTTTGACGGAATATTTGCTCTTTTTCCGGTTCTTGAGAACTATGGATCAATCTACACTTCGGAAGTGTAGCGCATGATTTCAGATGATTTTATTCTTTTTCTGAGATGCCTCTTAACACAATAAAACTGCTCAAAATGATGCGCTGGCATCACATGATCTGTATTTTGACATGGCACTTTAACGGAATATTTGCTCTTTTTCCGGTTCTTGAGAACTATGGATCAATCTACTCCTCGGAAGTGTAGCGCATGATTTCAGATTATTTTATTCTCTTTCTGAGATGCCTTTGAACACAATAAAACTGTTCAAAATGATGCGCTGGCATCACATGATCTGTATTTTGACATGGCACTTTTTGACGGAATATTTGCTCTGTTTCCCGTGCTTGAGAACTATGGATCAATGTACACTTCGGAAGTGTAGCGCATGATTTCAGATTATTTTATTCTCTTTCTGAGATGCCTTAACACAATAAAACTGCTCAAAATGATGCGCTGGCATCACATGATCTGTATTTTGACATGGCACTTTTAACCGGAATATTTGCTCTTTTTCCGGTTCTTGAGAACTATGGATCAATCTACACTTCGGAAGTGTAGCGCATGATTTCAGATTATTTGATTCTCTTTCTGAGATGCCTTTTAACACAATAAAACTGCTCAAAATGATGCGCTGCATCACATGATCTGTATTTTGACATGGCACTTTTTGACGGAATATTTGCTCTTTTTCCGGTTCTTGAGAACTATGGATCAATCTACACTTCGGAAGTGTAGCTTATGATTTCAGATTATTTTATTCTCTTTCTGAGATGCCTTTTAACACAATAAAACTGCTCAAAATGATGCGCTGGCATCACATGATCTGTATTTTGACATGGCACTTTTTGACGGAATATTTGCTCTTTTCCGGTTCTTGAGAACTATGGATCAATCTACACTTCGGAAGTGTAGCGCATGATTTCAGATTATTTTATTCTCTTCTTGAGATGCCTTTTAACACAATAAAACTGCTCAAAATGATGCGCTGGCATCACATGATCTGTATTTGACATGGCACTTTTTGACGGAATATTTGCTCTTTTTCCAGTTCTTGAGAACTATGGATCAATCTACACTTCGGAAGTGTAGCGCATGATTTCAGATTATTTTATTCTCTTTCTGAGATGCCTTTTAACACAATAAACTGCTCAAAATTATGCGCTGGCATCACATGATCTGTATTTTGACATGGCACTTTTTGACGGAATATTTGCTTTTTTTCCTGTTCTTGAGAACTATGGATCAATCTACACTTCGGAAGTGTAGCGCATGATTTCAGATTATTTTATTCTCTTTCTGAGATGCCTTTTAACACAGTAAACTGCTCAAAATGATGCGCTGGCATCACATGATCTGTATTTTGACATGGCACTTTTTGACGGAATATTTGCTCTTTTTCCGGTTCTTGAGAACTATGGATAGATCTACACCTCGGAAGTGTAGCGCATGATTTCAGATGATTTTATTCTCTCTCTAAGATGCCTTTTAACACAATAAACTGCTCAAAATGATGCTCTGGCATCACATGATCTGTATTTTGACATGGCACTTTTTGACGGAAGATTTGCTCTTTTTCCGGTTCTGGAGAACTATGGATCAATCTACACTTCGGAAGTGTAGCGCATGATTTCAGATTATTTTATTCTCTTTCTGAGATGCCTTTAACACAATAAAACTGCTCAAAATGATGCGCCGGCATCACATGATCTGTATTTTGACATGGCACTTTTTAACGGAATATTTGCTCTTTTTCCGGTTCTTGAGAACTATGGATCAATCTACACTTCGGAAGTGTAGCGCATGATTTCAGATTATTTTATTCTTTTTCTGAGATGCCTTTAACACAATAAAACTGCTCAAAATGATGCGCTGGCATCACATGATCTGTATTTTGACATGGCACTTTTTGACGGAATATTTGCTCTTTCTCCGGTTCTTGAGAACTAAGGATCAATCTACACTTCGGAAGTGTAGCGCATGATTTCAGATTATTTTATTCTCTTTCTGGGATGCCTTTTAACACAGTAAAACTGCTCAAAATGATGCGCTGGCATCACATGATCTGTATTTTGACATGGCACTTTTTAACGGAATATTGCTCTTTTTCCGGTTCTTGAGAACTATGGATCAATCTACACTTCGGAAGTGTAGCGCATGATTTCAGATTATGTTATTCTCTTTCTGAGATGCCTTTTAACACAATAAACTGCTCAAAATGATGCGCTGGCATCACATGATCTGTATTTTGACATGGCACTTTTTGACGGAATATTTGCTCTTTTTCCGGTTCTTGAGAACTATAGGATCAATCTACACTTCGGAAGTGTAGCGCATGATTTCAGATTATTTTATTCTCTTTCTGAGATGCCTTTTAACACAATAAAACTGCTCAAAATGATGCGCTTGCATCACATGATCTGTATTTTGACATTGCACTTTTTGACGGAATATTTGCTCTTTTTCGGGTTCTTGAGAACTATGGATCAATCTACACTTCGGAAGTGTAGCGCATGATTTCAGATTATTTTATTCTCTTTTTGAGATGCCTTTTAACACAATAAAACTGCTCAAAATGATGCGTTGGCATCACATGATCTGTATTTGGACATGGCACTTTTTAACGGAATATTTGCTCTTTTTCCGGTTCTTGAGAACTATGGATCAATCTACACTTCGAAGTGTAGCGCATGATTTCAGATTATTTTATTCTCTTTCTGAGATGCCTTTTAACACAATAAAACTGCTCAAAATGATGCGCTGGCATCATGATCTGTATTTTGACATGGCACTTTTTAACGGAATATTTGCTCTTTTTCCGGTTCTTGAGAACTATGGATCAATCTACACTTCGGAAGTGTAGCGCATGATTTCAGATTATTTTATTCTCTTTCTGAGATGCCTTTTTAACACAATAAAACTGCTCAAAATGATGCGCTGGCATCTCATGATCTGTATTTTGACATGGCCCTTTTTGACGGAATATTTGCTCTTTTTCCGGTTCTTGAGAACTATGGATCAACCTACACTTCGGAAGTGTAGCGCATGATTTCAGATTATTTTATTCTCTTTCTGAGATGCCTTTTAACACAATTAAACTGTTCAAAATGATGCGCTGGCATCACATGATCTGTATTTTGACATGGCACTTTTTGACGGAATATTTGCTCTTGTTCCGGTTTTTGAGAACTATGGATCAATCTACACTTCGGAAGTGTAGCGCATGATTTCAGATTGTTTTATTCTCTTTCTGAGATGCCTTTTAACACAATAAAACTGCTCAAATGATGCGCTGGCATCACATGATCTGTATTTTGACATGGCACTTTTTGACGGAATATTTGCTCTTTTTCCGGTTCTTGAGAACTATGGATCAATCTACACTTCGAAAGGGTAGCGCATGATTTCAGATTATTTTATTCTCTTTCTGAGATGCTCTTTAACACAATAAAACTGCTCAAAATGATGCGCTGGCATCACATGATCTGTATTTTGACATGGCACTTTTTAACGGAATATTTGCTCTTTTTCCTGTTCTTGAGAACTATGGATCAATCTACACTTCTGAAGTGTAGCGCATGATTTCAGATTATTTTATTCTCTTTCTGAGATGCCTTTTAACACAATAAAACTGCTCAAAATGATGCGCTGGCATCACATGATCTGTATTTTGACATGGCACTTTTTGACGGAATATTTGTTCTTTTTCCGGTTCTTGAGAACTATGGATCAATCTACACTTCCGAAGTGTAGCGCATGATTTCAGATTATTTTATTCTCTTTCTGAGATGCCTTTTAACACAATAAAACTGCTCAAAATGATGCGCTGGCATCACATGATCTGTATTTTGACATGGCACTTGACGGAATATTTGCTCTTTTTCCGGTTCTTGAGAACTATGGATCAAACTACACCTCGGTAGTGTAGCGCATGATTTCAGATTATTTTATTCTCTTTCTGAGATGCCTTTTAACACAATAAACTGCTCAAAATGATTCGCTGGCATCACATGATCTGTATTTTGACATGGCACTTTTTGACGGAATATTTGCTCTTTTTCCGGTTCTTGAGAACTATAGATCAATCTACACTTCGGAAGTGTAGCGCATGATTTCAGATTATTTTATTCTCTTCTGAGATGCCTTTTAACACAATAAAACTGCTCAAAATGATGCGCTGGCATCACATGATCTGTATTTAGACATGGCACTTTTTGTCGGAATATTTGCTCTTTTTCCGGTTCTTGAGAACTATGGATCAATCTACACTTCGGAAGTGAAGCGCATGATTTCAGATGATTTTATTCTCTTTCTGAGATGCCTTCTAACACAATAAAACTGCTCAAAATGATGCGCTGGCATCACATGATCTGTATTTTGACATGGCACTTTTTAACGAATATTTGCTCTTTTTCCGGTTCTTGAGAACTATGGATCAATCTACACTTCGGAAGTGTAGCGCATGATTTCAGATTATTTTATTCTCTTTCTGAGATGCCTCTTAACACAATAAACTGCTCAAAATGATGCGCTGGCATCACATGATCTGTATTTTGACATGGCACTTTTAACGGAATATTTGCTCTTTTTCCGGTTCTTGAGAACTATGGATCAATCTACAATTCGCAAGTGTAGCGCATGATTTCAGATTATTTTATTCTCTTTCTGAGATGCCTTTTAACACAATAAAATTGCTCAAAATGATGCGCTGGCATCACATGATCTGTATTTTGACATGGCACTTTTGGACGGAATATTTGCTCTTTGTCCGGTTCTTGAGAACTATGGATCAATCTACACTTCGGAAGTGTAGCGCATGATTTTCAGATTATTTTATTCTTTCTCTGAGATGCCTTTTAACACAATAAAACTGCTCAAAATGATGCGCTGGCATCACATGATCTGTATTTTGACATGGCACTTTTGACGGAATATTTGCTCTTTTTCCGGTTCTTGAGAACTATGGATCAATCTACACTTCGGAAGTGTAGCGATGATTTCAGATTATTTTATTTTCTTTCTGAGATGCCTTTTAACACAATAAAACTGCTCAAAATGATGCGCTGGCATCACATGATCTGTATTTTGACATGGCACTTTTTGACGGAATAATATTTGCTCTTTTTCCGGTTCTTGAGAACTATGGATCAATCTACACTTCGGAAGTGTAGCGCATGATTTCAGATTATTTTATTCTCTTTCGGAGATGCCCTTTAACACAATAAAACTGCTCAAAATGATGCGCTGGCATCACATGATCTGTATTTTGACATGGCACTTTTACGGAATATTTGCTCTTTTTCCGGTTCTTGAGAACTATGGATCAATCTACTCCTCGGAAGTGTAGCGCATGATTTCAGATTATTTTATTCTCTTTCTGAGATGCCTTTGAACACAATAAAACTGTTCAAAATGATGCGCTGGCATCACATGATCTGTATTTTGACATGGCACTTTTTGACGGAATATTTGCTCTGTTTCCGGTGCTTGAGAACTATGGATCAATGTACACTTCGGAAGTGTAGCGCATGATTTCAGATTATTTTATTCTCTTTCTGAGATGCCTTAACACAATAAAACTGCTCAAAATGATGCGCTGGCATCACATGATCTGTATTTTGACATGGCACTTTTAACCGGAATATTTGCTCTTTTTCCGGTTCTTGAGAACTATGGATCAATCTACACTTCGGAAGTGTAGCGCATGATTTCAGATTATTTGATTCTCTTTCTGAGATGCCTTTTAACACAATAAAACTGCTCAAAATGATGCGCTGCATCACATGATCTGTATTTTGACATGGCACTTTTTGACGGAATATTTGCTCTTTTTCCGGTTCTTGAGAACTATGGATCAATCTACACTTCGGAAGTGTAGCTTATGATTTCAGATTATTTTATTCTCTTTCTGAGATGCCTTTTAACACAATAAAACTGCTCAAAATGATGCGCTGGCATCACATGATCTGTATTTTGACATGGCACTTTTTGACGGAATATTTGCTCTTTTCCGGTTCTTGAGAACTATGGATCAATCTACACTTCGGAAGTGTAGCGCATGATTTCAGATTATTTTATTCTCTTCTTGAGATGCCTTTTAACACAATAAAACTGCTCAAAATGATGCGCTGGCATCACATGATCTGTATTTGACATGGCACTTTTTGACGGAATATTTGCTCTTTTTCCAGTTCTTGAGAACTATGGATCAATCTACACTTCGGAAGTGTAGCGCATGATTTCAGATTATTTTATTCTCTTTCTGAGATGCCTTTTAACACAATAAACTGCTCAAAATTATGCGCTGGCATCACATGATCTGTATTTTGACATGGCACTTTTTGACGGAATATTTGCTTTTTTTCCTGTTCTTGAGAACTATGGATCAATCTACACTTCGGAAGTGTAGCGCATGATTTCAGATTATTTTATTCTCTTTCTGAGATGCCTTTTAACACAGTAAACTGCTCAAAATGATGCGCTGGCATCACATGATCTGTATTTTGACATGGCACTTTTTGACGGAATATTTGCTCTTTTTCCGGTTCTTGAGAACTATGGATAGATCTACACCTCGGAAGTGTAGCGCATGATTTCAGATGATTTTATTCTCTCTCTAAGATGCCTTTTAACACAATAAACTGCTCAAAATGATGCTCTGGCATCACATGATCTGTATTTTGACATGGCACTTTTTGACGGAAGATTTGCTCTTTTTCCGGTTCTGGAGAACTATGGATCAATCTACACTTCGGAAGTGTAGCGCATGATTTCAGATTATTTTATTCTCTTTCTGAGATGCCTTTAACACAATAAAACTGCTCAAAATGATGCGCCGGCATCACATGATCTGTATTTTGACATGGCACTTTTTAACGGAATATTTGCTCTTTTTCCGGTTCTTGAGAACTATGGATCAATCTACACTTCGGAAGTGTAGCGCATGATTTCAGATTATTTTATTCTTTTTCTGAGATGCCTTTAACACAATAAAACTGCTCAAAATGATGCGCTGGCATCACATGATCTGTATTTTGACATGGCACTTTTTGACGGAATATTTGCTCTTTTTCCGGTTCCTGAGAACTAAGGATCAATCTACACTTCGGAAGTGTAGCGCATGATTTCAGATTATTTTATTCTCTTTCTGAGATGCCTTTTCACACAATAAAATTGCTCAAAATGATGCGCTGGCATCACATGATCTGTATTTTGACATGGCACTTTTTGACGGAATATTTGCTCTTTTTCCGGTTCTTGAGAACTATGGATCAATCTACACTCGGAAGTGTAGCGCATGATTTCAGATGATTTTATTCTCTCTCTAAGATGCCTTTTAACACAATAAAACTGCTCAAAAATGATGCGCTGGCATCACATGATCTGTATTTTGACATGGCACTTTTTGACGAAATATTTGCTCTTTTTCCGGTTCTTGAGAACTATGGATCAATCTACACTTCGGAAAAGTAGCGCATGATTTCAGATTATTTTATTCTCTTTCTGAGATGCCTTTTAACACAATAAAACTGCTCAAAATGATGCACTGGCATCACATGATCTGTATTTTGACATGGCACTTTTTGACTGAATATTTGCTCTTTTTCCGGTTCTTGAGAACTATGGATCAATCTACACTTCGGAAGTGTAGCGCATGATTTCAGATTATTTTATTCTCTTTCTGAGATGCCTTTAAACACAATAAACTGCTCAAAATGATGCGCTGGCATCACATGATCTGTATTTTGACATGGCACTTTTTGACGGAATATTTGCTCTTTTTCCGTTCTTGAGAACTATGGATCAATCTACACTTCGGAAGTGTAGCGCATGATTTCAGATTATTTTATTCTCTTTCTGAGATGCCTTTTAACACAATAAAACTGCTCAAAATGATGAACTGGCATCACATGATCTGTATTTTGACATGGCACTTTTTGACGGAATATTTGCTCTTTTTCCGGTTCTTGAGAACTATGGATCAATCTACACTTCGGAAGTGTAGCGCATGATTTCAGATGATTTTATTCTTTTTCTGAGATGCCTCTTAACACAATAAAACTGCTCAAAATGATGCGCTGGCATCACATGATCTGTATTTTGACATGGCACTTTAACGGAATATTTGCTCTTTTTCCGGTTCTTGAGAACTATGGATCAATCTACTCCTCGGAAGTGTAGCGCATGATTTCAGATTATTTTATTCTCTTTCTGAGATGCCTTTGAACACAATAAAACTGTTCAAAATGATGCGCTGGCATCACATGATCTGTATTTTGACATGGCACTTTTTGACGGAATATTTGCTCTGTTTCCCGTGCTTGAGAACTATGGATCAATGTACACTTCGGAAGTGTAGCGCATGATTTCAGATTATTTTATTCTCTTTCTGAGATGCCTTAACACAATAAAACTGCTCAAAATGATGCGCTGGCATCACATGATCTGTATTTTGACATGGCACTTTTAACCGGAATATTTGCTCTTTTTCCGGTTCTTGAGAACTATGGATCAATCTACACTTCGGAAGTGTAGCGCATGATTTCAGATTATTTGATTCTCTTTCTGAGATGCCTTTTAACACAATAAAACTGCTCAAAATGATGCGCTGCATCACATGATCTGTATTTTGACATGGCACTTTTTGACGGAATATTTGCTCTTTTTCCGGTTCTTGAGAACTATGGATCAATCTACACTTCGGAAGTGTAGCTTATGATTTCAGATTATTTTATTCTCTTTCTGAGATGCCTTTTAACACAATAAAACTGCTCAAAATGATGCGCTGGCATCACATGATCTGTATTTTGACATGGCACTTTTTGACGGAATATTTGCTCTTTTCCGGTTCTTGAGAACTATGGATCAATCTACACTTCGGAAGTGTAGCGCATGATTTCAGATTATTTTATTCTCTTCTTGAGATGCCTTTTAACACAATAAAACTGCTCAAAATGATGCGCTGGCATCACATGATCTGTATTTGACATGGCACTTTTTGACGGAATATTTGCTCTTTTT